>PISX010028801.1:0-21019 GCA_004024625.1 Mellivora capensis | reverse complement strand
GTGCGGGCCAAGAGAGTGAAGGTGTGCCTGGGCACAGCGCGGATGTGGGAGTCTGGACACCTGGACTTTCTGATCGGAGCTCCGTGACCTTGGGTAAGTCACATACCACAATGGGCGCAGAGCGGGAGAGGGTGTGGAATAGAGAACTGTCAACTTCATGATTGACCCCTTGGCTTCCAGTCTCTTGAAAAAGCTTAGCACAAGTGCAGCGGGGTGGAGGGAGGGTGGGGTGGGCAGGGGCGAGGGGGGGCGAGGGGGCTGAGAGGAGGAGGGGGTCGAGTGAAGCCAGAAGGACAGGAAGTTCTCAGGTGGGGATGGAGAGGCAGATGCGGCGGGAAATCTGAAAACAAGAGCACTTCTCTTTGGTGTGATATTCTGGTAGCTTGTTTCTGCCAACTGGCCCCAGAGATGGCCAGTGAGTGAGCTTCTCTGTGGGTTTACAGGTATTGATTTTTTTCTTCGTCAGCAATCTCTTTGGCTTTGTGTACTTATTCTCAGAGGCCACCAATGCCCTTTCCGAAGCCTTGTGATTGAAGCATACAAAGAATGCTGACTATGGGGCCAGACTCCATTCTATGTGGACTCTCAGGTCAAGAAGAGACCTTAAGGGGCAGCGATACAGCAAGTGGTTAAAAGCACAAATCCTGGAGACAAGCAGCCTATATTTGAATTCCTACTAGCTGTGTGACCTTGAACAAATTACTTAACCTCTCTGTGCCTCAGTTTCCTCATCAATAAGAGAGTTAATAATAACATCTACCTTATTGAAGATTTTTTTTTAAATTTATATAAAGTGCTATAGTAGTGTTAGCAATTATTGTTATTCAGCCCCCCACCTGTAGGGTTTTTGATAACTTTCACTTTTCAGCAAACACCTGCCTATATACCAGTGTGGGCATTTCTGCTTGAAGGGTTCAGGTAATAGACTAAAACCAGCTCCCCAGATAGTTCATTGCACAAATCCTTTTAGAAGGTTTATCCTAACATTGAGCCAAAAACTTACTTCACTTTCTTTCTACCCATTGTCCCAAGGCCACTAGCTAGTTACCTCCTCCCTGCAAAGGAGTGAAAATGGTTTTCATCACCCCTTTCTTCTTTCTCTTTTCTAGGCTAAACCTTCACAGTTCCTGTGACTTCTCCTAAAGGTTGAAGCTTAAGGTTGAAGTTGCCTGGAGAAATACTCATGCAAAAGTCTCGTCCTTTTTCTTCTTAAAGATAGCAGAAGAAAGAGATAATCTGGAGGGCCTTTTGAGCCCACAGCCACTGCTGGTTCCACATTCTCTAACTCCTTTCAGAATAGAGCTCCAGGCAGGGTCGTTTGCGGTTCCAAGTCTCAGGTAGATACCCTCCTTCAAGTCGCCTCTCAGCCCCGTTGCTCAGTGAGATCACCAAAGCTCTGTAGACTCCCAGGTCCTTGATGATCTTGCAAATCCACTGCACAGTGATCACTGAGGAGGTTCTGAGGCTCAGGCAACCTGGGCTGTGGCCTTTGTCTTCCCAGTTTCTTCCGGAATTAGTGAGAAACTTGGCTCATCTGGGGATTCTGCCCATAGAAATTCCCCATAGAGGGAGAGGCAATTAGCAAAAGGAAAACATCTAAAAATAGCCCTTCATGCTGCAAGCAGAGGCAGAGAGTTTTCCAGTAGAGCTCTCCTGTTCTGGAACCCAGTGCCTAGAGCTCTTTCTTTATTTGACAGAAATGCTATTCCTTGAAATGTAGCAAAGGAATGGAATAAGGCCTTGGTTCCCACAAGGAACTTGAGCAGAGTGAGCAGGTTCATGTGTGATTTTAAAATGCACATGACGTCCGGAGCATCAATTTTCATATTTATTATGAGCCTCTTTACCTTCCTGGCAAGGCTACTTTTGCAAAGATTCAGTGAGGTAGAACATATGAAAGTGTTTTGACTATTCTATTATCTTTGCAGGACCAGGTTCTATCACTAAATGACCTGGGTTCTAGGTGCTCCTTAACGGTCTAACATAGTGGCTCTTCTATTTGATTATGGGAAGAATTCATGTGTGAATCTTTCCTCTCCTCAGTAGAAATGCAAACTCTTAGAAGACAAGACAGGAAAGCCAACTCTGTTACAATTAATATTCAAATGGCCTGCTTCTGTCTTGTTTAAATGGCTGTCACAGTGATTCTTACAGTGAAGCGTATTCATCACGAAGAAAATGGATCATCACAGCATTTGGGAAAAAAAACAATCAAACTGGGAATCGCATTTATAGATTCTTTTCCATTACAGAACTCTCAGATGAGCGCAGATGAAACCAAAGAGAGCACATAACATTTTAATGCAAATATTTTCCTATCATATATTATTGACATTTGATCAAAGTAGGTACAAAAGGGAATGGATCACTGGAGTTTTATTATTGAGACTTAGTTAAAAAAAAAAATAAAGTTTCTTCCTCTTATCAGGACTTTGATATACATGCTTGTTAAAGCAACTCCTAATGTAATTTCAGGTTCTAGTTAGGCACATAGATAGAATCTTTCTAGAGTATATTGGGCAGTACTTAACTCATTTCTACAAGTACCAGAACATCCCAAAACAGGACAAAAGAAAACAAAGAGTCGTAGCCAGGAGCACAATGGATGGTAGGAAAGTGGCACATTTTAGGTTAAGCAAAACTGCCAAACTTTCTGCTACGTAATATTACATAAGAATCAAATTTTTATTTGCAATTATATATTTTTATTTTAAATTAAAGATACATTATTACATAATGATTAAATTTTAAATTATATTATCTGCTTCTAATTAGGATTTTTAAAGTTAAGCATTCTCTCTATTTTCTTATTGACTTTGGGCCAACTCTGCCAAGGGATTCACCAGTGTGGTTTCAAAATGAAACAATTTATCACTTTCCGAGAAGGATTGGAAAATCTGATACATAATGATAGGTGAACTTGTTCAAATTCTTAGTATCTAAATTTTTCCTTTGCCTAGTTATCTACTTTTGTAGGAGTTTATAGGAGGAGTTTATAACTGTATGAGGTAGTTCTGAGATTTTTAAGTGGTGATTTATGAGATATTTTTTGTTCATATTAAATAGGAATCTATTGACTCTTGGCTTCAGCTGTGTAATTAATCAGTATATTTATCCTCTTGGAAGCCCACACTGAATCTGTAATAACATATTCAGAATTTTGTCAGGCCCCCAAAATTTTAATAAGCATACTAATGGCAAAATGTCTTTTGAATGGAAAGCAACTTTATTTCCACAGAGAAACTAAGACAAAAAGTAAAAGATAAAGACCAGTATGATAGCTAACACAGTATCTTAGTTCTGTATTATAGGTACAGTCTAGTAACTGCCAGGGTAAAAACCAGGCCTGTATTTCATGTCTTAGAAATACGTTCAAATCCAATTTTGATAGGCAACTACCATAAGCTAAATGTTTTCATCCTCACTCCCTAAATTCACATGGTGAAAACCTAACCCCCAAGATATTGGGAAATGGAAGGTTTGGGGAGGCTTTACCCTCATGCATGGGATTAGTGCCCTTATGAAAGAGACCTTGGGGAGCTCCCTCTCCCCTTTCACCCTGTGAGGACATAGTAAGAAGATAGCCATTTGTGTGCTGAGATGTAGGTCTTCACCAGACAGCAGAGATGCTGGTGATCTTTATCTTGGACTTCCCAGCCTCCAGAACTGTGAGAAATAAATGTTTGTCATATAAGTCACCTAGTATATAGTATTTTCTTGTTAGAACCAACCTTATTAGATAATGTGGCAAAACCAGTCACTAGCAGCTAGCTTACCTAATTAATGACATACATTAACCATTTTTAAAAAGACCACATACATGGGGTTTTTATTTGTATTATCTTCTTCCTCTTGTTCTTTTTTTATTCTTCTTCTCCAAACTTTTATTTTGAAATAAATCTAGACTCCAAGTAAAATTGCAAAATAGTAGAGTTCATATATACTCTTCACCCAACTTCTTTTAATGTTAAAAACTCACACAACTAGGGTACAATTATCACAGCTAGTAAACTCACACTGGTTCTATGCTATTAAATAAACTGCAAAATTGTGAAATTTTACCAGGTGCTTTGTTTTGTTTTGTTTTTCCCCAATATCCCTTTTCTGTTCCAGAATCCAACTTGGATCATTGTGCATTAAATGTGTCTTCTTTGTCTCCTCCCATTTATGACAGTCTCTCAGCCTCTCCTTGCCTTTCAGGACTTTGACCCTTCTAATTAATACTAGTCAAATATTTTATGGAATTTCATTCAATTTGGGTTTGTCTGATACTTCCTAATGATTCCTATAAGACTATTCATTTTGGCAAGAAAGCCACATTAGCCATGTTCTTTCCTTTCTAGTGCATCGTGACATGATGTCAACTAGTAATAACAGTATCAATCATTTGTTTAAGGTAGTGTCTGCTGAGTTTCTATACTATAACGTTACTTTTTCTTTTCATTTATTCTTGATAAATCTCTTTTTAGGCAGGGAAGGGCAGAGAGAGAGAAGGTGAAAGAGAATCTTAAGTAGGCTCCACACCCAGCACAGAGTCCAACTCAGGGCTCAATCTCACAACCCTGAGATGATAACCTGAGCCAAAATCAAGAGTGGGATGCTTAACTGACTGAGCCACCCAGGTGTCACTAGTTGATAAATCCCTTGACAAGAAACTTTGAGGCTATGTTAGTATCCTTTTTCTCCTCAAACTTTCATCCACTGATCTTATAGCATCATTTGATAGATCTTGCTTGCAGCAATGATCATTGTGCTGTTTTCTAATAGTGACTTTATATTTTCCTCATTCCTTGTATAGTAATAGGAATTCTTCTGTAGGAACTGTACCTTCTCTTCCACTTATTTATTTATCCCATTATCTATTTGTATCAGTATGGCCTCAAGGATATTTATTCTATGGGTCATAATCCAATACTATCATTATTTTGTAGCTCCAACTGTCCCAGCTGTGGCCACTGGGAGATCCTTCTGGTGGGCTCCTGTGTCCTTTTAGTAAACAACTCCTTAATTTTCTGGCACTACAAAATGTTCCAGGTTTATCTGTTATTTTTCCTGCCCCAGCTCTGGAATCAACTAATTTTCTGAGTCCTAGATGTTTTCATTGGAGAATAGTATTTAGGAACCAAAATCTGGGTGGTAAGTTTGCTCGATGTTACTGACATATCATTGCTCCCAGACTCTCTTGGTAGAAAGAACTAGAAAATATACATATGTACAAACCCACACATACTCACACATCCTATATGTTGAAATATCTCACTATATAAATGAATAGAAATATCTATATGTATCTGTATGTGGATATATTTATATGTAGGTGCATCTATGTGTTGATGTATAATAATCTACATCAACACATAGATGGGTATTCAAATACCCATCTACAGATAGGTACAGAGATAGAGATCGAACAGAGACAGAGATAGAGATGATGATCACTAATACCTATGATTATGATCAAACACAAGTTTTGTTTCATTCTTTGCCCTTTCCTTATTTGTAATTTCTTTTTCTGGCCATGAAAAACTTTTATTACTTATAATATATCCACTTTTTATTCATTCCTAGAATACACTTAAAGTAGTTATAGACTTTCTAACCAATACTCCTGGGAGAAACGGAACCTCGTCAGAGTATAGAATTTATCCACGGTTGTTTCTGTCTTTAATCTTACAGTATCCAGTCAAAATATTATTTCCATACAAATCAAAAACCACAATGAGATACCACCTTAACACTGGTCAGAATGGCTAAAATTAACTCAGGGAACAACAGATGTTGGCAAGAATGTGGAAAAAGGGGAACCCTCTTCTACCATTGGTGGGAATTCAAACTGGGGCAGCCACTCTGGAAAACAGTATGGAGGTTCCTCAAAAACTCAAAAATAGAAGTACCCTACATCCCAGCAATTGCACTATGAGATATTCAAAGAATACAAAAAATAGTGTTTCAAAGGGGGCACATGCACCCCAATGTTTATAGCAGCAATTGTCTGCAACAGCCAAAATATGGAAAGAGCCCAGATAACCATTGACAGATGGATGGCTCAAGAAGATGCGAGATATAGACGTATGAATACACTCCGCCATCAAAAAGAATGAAATTTTGCCATTTGCAATGACATAGATGGAACTAGAGGGTATTATATTAAGTGAAAGAAGTCAGGGAAAGGCAAATACCATATGATTTCACTTGTATGTGGAATTTAAGAAACAAAATAGATGAACATAGGGGAAGAGAAAGAAAAAAATAAGATTAAAAAAAAAGAGAGAGAGAGAGGGAGGCAAACCATAAAAGATTCTTAACTATAGGGAAAAAAACTGAAGTTTGCTGGAAGGGAAGTGGGTGGGGGAATGGGGTAATTGGGTTATGGGCATTAAGAAGGGCACTTGTACTGGGTGTTACATGCAACTGATGAATCACTAAATTCTACCCCTGAAACTAATAATACACTATATGATAACTAAACTGGATTTAAATAAAAATTTTCTAAAAACCCATAAACAAGAAGTGTTGTAATAACATCATATGCAGACAGATGGTGAGTACACTTACCTTGGTGAGCACTGTATAATGTATAGAATTATTGAATCACTATGTTGTACACCTGAAAGTAGTATAATATTGCGTGTCAACTACACTTCAACTAAAAAAAGAAAAAATAAAAAGACTTGAGATCTCTGCACATTCGAAGTAAATTTAATTTTTACTTTCTGCTTTGTGATTGCATTTTCCCAGTTTTCTTTAAGGAGAATGTTTTGTTTTGTTTTGTTTTGTTTTCAGGAAGAAAAGTATTTTAGTTGGTTTACTTAAAAAAAAAATGAACAACTTTCATACATTAAAAAAAAAATTAACTCCCAAAGTGACATACGTTAGTTACTTTCTTCATCTTTTTCAGTATGTGTTATGTTATGTTAACAGTATGTTAGTCATCCATTTATAATCCAGTTAGGTTCGTTTGTAATTCCTTATATTCCATGATGGCTGATTTTAATTATTTAATTAAAATTAATTAACTTTAATTTTTTCTTATTTGAGTATGTAAAACATTGGCATTGCTCTAAGAGTCAAAACTTTACAAAAAATATTCTCCAGTATGTGTCACTCTCTCATCCCTCCTGTCCTGTCCCGTTCTCATCTCCCCTTCTTTCCACTCCTTTCACACCCATCCCGTATAGGTAACTGGTCCCTTTAATTTCTGGTTTATCTTCTGTATGCTTTTACACAACTGAGCAGATACCTTCATATATAGTGACTTTTAGGAACCATCAGTTTGTCCTCTATAGTTAAGAGTTTGTTTCTTGATTTTCTTTTCTCTTTTTCTCTCCCCTATGATCATTTGCTTGCAACAATATGATTCTTAGGAATGGGAATGCTTGGTCAAAAAGTAAGGTAGTCAAAAAGTCAGAAGTATAGGTAGTTCTGTTTGGTATTGCCAAGTTTCCCTACAAAAGGCTTTCATGAATTTGGATTCCTAACAGCAATATATGAGGGTGCTGGTTTCCCCACAACTTCAACAACAGAATGCATTGTCGTCCTTTTTTATTTTTATCAGTCTGTGTGCAATGTTGTCTTAATTTACATGTCTCTAATTATGAGGATGTTCGAACATTTTTTTGAGAGCTTATATTTTTGTAAGGAATTGCCTGTTCCTATTATTTTCCCACTTTAAAACTCACTTTTAAAAGACCAATATTTACCACCAGGGAGGGCATTGAAATTAAACTAATTATATTAATTTTTTTTAAATGTTGAAAAACATGTTGAGGTAGGAATTCAAAATGAGGTCACTGTCATTGGGAAAACAGTGTAAAGTTTCTGGAAAACTTTTAACCTATTCATTCACTCATCCATCCACCCTCCCCACAAATATTTAGACATCAAAATAACTGCCTGCCCTAAAAAACTAGTAAAGGAAGAGAGATATATAAACCATCAGTATAACATAGCTTTGTAGTACTGGTAGCACTGCAGACCTCAGTAAAGTTACAAAGAAGGGATAGTTCATCATGTCTTCTGAGGGTAAGAAGTAAGCAGTTAGAAAAAGCTTCATATAGATTAAGAAACTTGAGCTGCACTGAAGGAGATAACTCTCATTGAAATATACAAAGTCCAATGCTTAATAAATGCTGCGACTTTACCTTCTCACCACACTGAGTAGGTACCACCTCCCCTAAAGAACAGACTGATTGGGAAAGAACAGCACCCAGAAGCCAGACTGTATATACCCCCACCCCTGGCCTATGTCCCATCACATCACTATTAGTTCCAGGGCACTCCCCCTATGCGAACATCTTACCAGACTCAACAGGCCATGAATTATGTTACTTTTGCAGTCCTTTTCCAATAACACCGGCTGAGATCAGGTTAATGATTAAGACTTCCAGGCATTTTCTTCCAACCTTCCGACCCCCAGACCCCATCTTCAAATAAATACTACGGTAAGATTTGCAGCTACAATTAGACATTTTCCATTTTCTTCTAATAGCTCTTCAACAAGTTGTTTTGAAAAAATGCAGAGGTTGTTATCTATCAGAAAACTTTAAAGATGAGCTATCTGAGTCACAGGGAAGGAAAATATTTCTATCTTATCATAGCCAAGTATGAGTTGTTCATTGTGAGAATCAGTCAATCCAAGATAGCTAATACTGGGAAATTTCAAAGAAGTATCAGGGAAGTACCATTTGCTTATTAATCAAAAATGGGGGCCCAGTTCCAAATGAGTATTCTCACTCCCACCACCTAAACACTTCTCTAACCCTAAAAATATCACACATTTCTTTCAGACCCACCACAAATGCCACAGCGTTCTCTCAGGGAAATTTTTTCTGAACGCTATGTTTCCTCTACATGAAATTTACTTTATTCTGCCTCCACATATATATCTTCTCCGAGAGATTATGAATCCCTTTATCTATAAATTTAGGTATCTATAGCTCTCTTTTTTTTAATATATTTAATACCTAGAACATGTAATAAATTATTTATTTACTACATATTGACTGAATAAAATTAATAAATTAATATTTAATACTAAATATTAATGTTTAAAAATGAATATTACTGTTTATTAAATATTGATGAAGTGAAATAAAATGGGGATGGTTTCTGTGGATTTTCCATCTGGGAAAACTGTATCTCAAATTAAATTAAAACATAATAACCCACAAAGAATTTAGAGTAAGGTTATGAACTATACAGGAGATATAATTCAATTTTAAATACGTGAAAAGTCACACAATTCACACATAATAAGACAAGTAGAAAATAGATCAACAATAAAGTACCATTTTTCGGGGATTAAAATGTTTGCCAACCCAATGTACTGGAGAGAATGTAAAGGAATGGGACTCTTACATTCTTGGTAAGAGTACACACTGATTGCTTCGATGGATGGCCATTTGTCTCTATCTTTGAAAATTTAAAAAAGCCACTTCTCCCAAATACCTTTTCTAGATATTAACTTCCAGATAGAGTTGCACAGGGTACAACCAATGACAACCACACAAGGTACCAATACAACATTGTTGCTAATGCTATTTGATATAATTGATACTAATCCATCAATAAGGAACTAGTTCAATTTTGGCACTACCTTACAAAGGAATGTTCTGCAATTAAAAAAAATGTAGCAACTCCATATGTATTAAAAAGGACAGATCTTGGAAATTTATTACTACATTTAACAAGCATATAAAGGAATATTAGAGTATTCTATGATTTGTATGATAGAGAAAAAAATGTGCATACATTTATGTTTATAAACTCATGGACCCTTCCTGAAAAAGGACACAAGAAACTGGCATCAGGTATAGTGTAAGGGAAGAAGATTGGGATACTGGAAACAGGGGAGACAGGGAGACTGCAGTTTACTTTGTACTTCTAAAACTTGGTACTATGTGTATATATATTACCACTTCAAAATAAATAATATACTAAAACAAAGTTAAATACATAAATTTTTCTTCGATTAAAAAAAATATTTAGGGGTCCCTGGGTGGCTCAGTCATTAAGTGTCTGCCTTCAGCTCTGGTCGTGATCCCAGGGTTCTAGGATCGAGCCCTGCATTGGGTTCCTTGCTCTGTGGGAAGCCTACTTTTTCCTCTCCCATTCCCGCTGCTTGTGTTCCCTCTCTCAGTCTCTTTCTCTCTCTCTCTCTGTCAATTAAATAAATAAATAAAATCTTTTAAAAATGAAAATAAAAAAATAATAAAATTTATTACTAACCCAGATTAAAATACAAATATACAAACTGAGGGGGACACACTAAAACAAGAAAGGTTATTTCCAAATAGCTAACAAGTCTGGATGCTCAGGGAGTCAAAAGCCTTAAATCAGAATCATACCTTCTCAGTGTCTACTGAGAATACTGGTACCAAAAAGAGTTTAGGTATCCATGAGCCTTATCCTCTAAGATAACGCAACACATGAGATAAAAAACAAGAAAAGCCAAAGTGCCAAAAATCTGAGATATTATTCTGGTTCTTATTTTAAATTTATGTGCCCATGTTTTAAAATGAGGTCTTAAAGTTAAGCAGCATTGGGGAACATAGTTATTACAACATAACTAAAATAAGCTGTATTTGATTTCTTCATGCACATGTGAAATTTCAACAATCTTGAGTCTTAAGGACAACAAAACAATAATAGAGAACCCCATCAACTCCAGTCAACCCCTTTTACTCAGTCAACCCCTTTTAATTTTCATATTAACTATCTTCTCCAATTAAAAATCTCATCAGATTTTATAATAGATATTAAGTTTACCTGTTACATGGGTCCAAAAATTCATTTCTGGGGCACATGGGTGGCTTAGTCATTTAAGCGTCTGCCTTCGGCTCAGGTTGTAATCCTGGGGTCCTGGGATCCAGACTCCTACTGGGTTCCCTGCTCAGTGGGGAATCTGTTTCTCACTCTGCTCCTGACCCCCAACTTGTGTGCACCTGCTCACTCATGCTCTCTCTCCAAATAAATCTTTTTTTAAAAGTCATTTCTATTCAAAATACATTTATTGAGCATATACTCCCCATTGTACAGATAATTACTGCCCGCAGTGAGTGCCCTAGTGGGCATAGGGAAGAACAGGTAGCTATACCAATAATGTTGATACAAGCAGAGGCCTGTGGAAACTGCAAAGACAATGTAATGACATTTGTCAAGAACAGAGTCCTTCTGAAAGATGGAGAGGGAAAGGAAATTAATCTGGGAATGACTTCATTTAAGGTTTAAGGGAATAAAATTTCAATGTAAGTATGATAGATGATAGGTAATATCTAAGCCCATGCTGGAACAAATAAGAAGACAAACATAGGACAGTGGTTTTGCCTAAAGTCACATGCCTCCCAGGGACAGAGCTATGACTCTAACTCAAGATACTGCCTCCCAGTCCAATATTCTTTAGAAAACACTATGCTGTGGATCCTAGCATGATGGTGTAAGAATCAAACTTTTTATAAAATACACAGAAATGACTTCAGGGCAATTTTCCTTCCTTTGGAAATTGATTTTTCTTTCTACAAATCGTCTGCTTTCCAGAAGTCAAGCCATTCATTTAAAGACCTGACAACAATAAAAATAAGGATTGCCTTTATAGCAAACTAGGAGATTTTTACTATAGTCAACCTCTATAAAAGGGCATGAGAGAGAGTCTTAGTTCAAGGCTCAGACTGACTCCCATAATGGTGAGTTTTCACTTGCTAACAGTGGTCACGGATCTGTGGTCAGGTGTGGGGGAGGGGACAAAAGTTAACTGGAGCCACTGACTACAGTCAGCTGCAGATTTGATGACTATGTGGTAATTTGGAGAGTGAATATTTTGGCCCCCTTTAAGGTGCTTTTTATATATACACATATATTCACAAACATACATACATGTATCTTTGTGCCTATGCAGAAAACAGTTTAAGGCCAAGAATACCACTCCTACGTTCCAGGTAAGAGTCTCCTACAGAATTTTCCAAATCCCACAAGACTGTGCATTATTTTTCCATCCTTTCATTCTTCCCTTCCTTAAACTGGCAAATATCTTGGAGAGGAGTCTACATGTACTATCTCCCCTTTATCACTTTGTATCCTTCCCTGAACCTGCTGAATGCTGCCTTTTGCCCAAATAACCCCACTTATGGTCTCATCAAGTCACCATAAACTAAGCTATTCCAGACTCAATAGATACCTTTTGTCCTAACGCTACCTAAAACTACATGTGAAAATTATTGATCTCTCTCTGCATCATGAAACTCTTGCTCCTTATCTTCAGAAACACCACTTTTCTCTTGGTTCTTCTTTTGCTTCTCTATTTAACTTCAGTTTTCTTTCTGCCCATCCCCCTAGTATTACTGTTACCCAGGGTTGCAGCTTCTGATCTTTCCCCTCGCTTTAATTTTCTTGGGCAAATCTTATGGACTACCTTTCTTGATGACTCCTGTGTGTATATGTGTGTCTCTTGACAAGATCCCTCCACAGCCTTCAAGCTTTTCTGTAAAGCTCCACTTAAATGTGTCACAGGTACTTACAAAACAACAAATTTGTAACTAGGCATATCTCTGGCTCCCCAGCTAGTTGACCTCCACATTTTCTTAAAAGACACATCTTCTAGGGATGCCTGTGAGGCTCAGTCAGTTAGGAGTCTGTCTTTGGCTCAGGTCATGATCCCAGGGAACTGGGATCAAGGCCCTCACTGGGCTCGTTGCTCAGCAGGAAGCCTGCTTCTCCCTCTGCCTGCTGCTTCCCGTGTTTGTGCTCTCTCTCCTTCTGTTAAATAAATGAGTAAAATCTTAAAAAAAAAAAAAAAAAAAGACTACATCTTCTATATAGCTTCCAAATTCAAACACCTGTGAGGCAGCCTAGATTGCTCTTGCTAACCCATCTCCAATCAGCCAGAGACTGTTAGAGATACTGTTTCCTTAACAGCTCTCATGTCCATCCCTTTGTTTCTGCTTTCTGTTAGCCCCTCATCCCTTCCTGCCTGATTATTTTAACACACTTATGAAAGACAGCCCAACTCTCTTCAATTCAGCCTCCACACTGCCAAAAGAATCACACAAAACTCAAACCCCTAAAGGATTTTGCTCTCTAGAAACTTTTTAAAACATTCAAGATAAAGTCAACAATTTAAGCTCAGGTCAAAGATGCCTGGAAATGTGTCTCCTCTTCCATCACTCTACATGAACTTAACTCCATTCATATCCATGAGGCAGGCTGTTTCATATGTGTATGTCTTTGCACATGCTGTTCCCCTTGCCTGGATATCCTGTCTTCTTTCTTCTCCCAGGGACTACAAATCCATCCTTCAAATATTGGGTCCAGTGTCACCTTCACCAAGAACCTTTTCCTAACTAGGTTAGTTACTAGCCTTTGAGGCTCACCTGTGCATTATTTCTTAGCACGGAACATTCACACACTTACCTCTGTTTTGTATTTTATATAGTCTCTATGTCTGATAGAGTCACAAGGGAACCAAAGTACTATTGAATATTCAGACAAATAATCACATAAACAGTTGCAACTATGATAAGTGCAAAAAGGGAGAGAAGTGCTATAGTGTCCAAAGTAAGGGTGGGAGTTAACCTAGGTGGAGGAACCAGGAGAAGTTGAGGAACTTATCACATTCTGCCCGGTATCACAGTTGGTCATATGATTTATATTTATCTCATCGCACACCCACCCCCCTGCCACCTACACACACTTTATTCCCTTTCATGGCAATTCTGAGGTTCATACATCATGAAATACCACCACTACCTTCTTCCATACACAGATGCTGCTCAAACTTAGCAAATGGTGAACAAACACCTACTGAATTGAATCAAAAGTTTCAGCCCGAGTTGCAGAATAGTTCTAAGATTCTGCTTCTTTCAAAATTGAGTTAACCACAAAATTCATCTGCAGATAAGCCTTAATCAAACATATTAGAACTACATGTGTCAGTTTTATATAAAAGCAATACGTGTCACCAGTTGTGTCTTTCCTGAAAATCAATGACACATCTGCCAGATGGTTTCAGGTATGATAAAAATAAAGGCCTTGAAAGTAGAGCAGAAAGAAATTCAAGCCAGGAGAAAAGCAATGTTTTGAACCCTTCCTCTGACCAATCTAGCATAATGATCCCGGAAGACCAGCAGACAAAGACCTGGGAGAAGAAGTTTCCATAGTACCAACCTGAAAGGTTTCGTACTTCCTGACTTTGCAATTGGTTCCATTTCTGGTTTGATAGTTTAATCATCAAACAAAGAAAGGACCTTTATGCAAGTGTACACAGTAAGTATCCAATTGTGTGGCTATGTAAATCATTGGGATAAAGCTTCCAGGAGCTAGCACCAGGCAATCTTCTTCAGCATCCTGGGCTGATGTAAATTTTCCATTCAGATTCAAATGTTATTTTCATTTTAGATCTATATTTTCTTTTGACCATTTCCTCTCACTTGGTGGAAAGCTCAGTGGTTAAGACTTATACTTTCAAATCAAACTAGACCTGGTTTACTTTCAGCCATGACACTTAATAGGCGCCTTTACTTCTCCAAACTTCAATTTTTCTTATCTGTGCAATGGTGTGGGTACTAATAACTACTTAACAGGATTGTTGTCAACATTAAATGAAATGGAGTATCTCAGTATAGTGCTTGCCAGAGAGTAAGTGCTAAATACATGGTAGTAATGATGCTAGTGGTGGGGGGGGGGGGCTGGATTTATTGACATTAATAACTTTATCATTAATAATCCTTTTCATACATAAAGATATACTTAACAACAGCAACATCGATCATCTGCTACATTAGATTATTTTATAACCTCTCTCTTGCATCCATAAAAATTACTAGGAACCATTTCTGTTTGAGGAAAGAGTCTAAGGAAATTGGATTTTTAGAAGAAAGATTTTGAAGGTTTTTGCTTCATCAAAACTGGGTAAGAAATGACTGCTAATGGATATGGAGTGTTCTAGGGAGCTGAAAATGTTCTGAACTGGTGATAATGGTGGCACAGCTTTGTGAATATACAAAAACCATTCAACTCTATACTTTAAAAGGGTGAATTTTATGACATCTGAATTGTATCTCAATTCAACTTTGAAAACTTTTGTAAGAAAAATAATTGGATTTCAGTAAAATGGTGTACAACCACAGAATTGATTTAGATAGTGATTTCTTTTTTTTTTTTTTTTTCTCTCTTTCCATTTTACTTGCCTTTCCTATTTGGATGGAAGTCCTCTCTGGGTCCTAAATATTATGATTGTCCAACTCTCAGGTGACATCATGGGATATATATAGGACTTCAGAGCTGTGTATTCCTGAGTTCAAATTCCGGTGTTACCAGTTACTAACTGTGTGTGTTCATGGACAAATTTGTTAACTTCTTTGAATTTCTTTTCTTTCTTTTTTTTTTTTTTTGTTTGTTTGCAAAACGATGCTACTGACCTGCCTTGGAGAAATGTTGTGGCCATAAAATATGGGAAAGGAAAAGGAAATGCTTAATGCAGAGTTTTGCGCATACAGACTCCCCACAAATAAGAGTTTCTTTTTCTTTCTATATTGAAGTATAGTTGACATACAATATTATCATAGTTAGGCATACAGCATAGTCACTGCACAATTATATACACTATGAAATTCTCACCATAAGTCTAGTCAAGCTCTGACACCATACAACATTATTACAATATTATAGACTATATTCCCTATGCTGTACTCTTCATCACTATGACTTATTTATTGTATAACTGGAAGTTTGTACCTCTTAATGCCCTTCAAGGATTTCTCGTCTCCTTTCCCCCAAGATCTTGGTTCCCACTTCCCAAGGACTAGGACATTTTTAAAAGAAAGCCTTCTCTTAAAAAAAAAAAAAAATCAGGACATGGTATAAATCAGTCACTGGCCATTCCTGTACTTAAAACTTATAATCTGTAAATGCAAATGATGCATTAACAAATTTGTCCATGAACACTTTCTAAAACTTTCAGGTTATTAACAATGTTTGGGATTCTTACATTTGGAAAGAAATGATATGAAGACAAAATTTGGAAAATCCGTCTCTCTTTCATTTTCTGCCACATGCCTGATGCCATCACTGACACCTCAAGCTGAGGAATATAAGTAGCTTTTGCTTGGGAGGAGGTGTTAGCATGATGCCTGCTTGTTTGGAGAGTGTTTCTGTTTGTCTGTATTTTGTTTTTAATCCAAGTAAACTACCCAGACACTCACCATTAGGGCTGCATTCTGGATTAGCAGGTCCCAAGATCATGCCTCGGTCATTTTATTAGTTACAGGTTCCACTACCAAAAAGGCCAATATTGGAGGTAAAACCACCACCACCAACAACAAAACAGCCCACACTAGAATTTCAATTAATATTACTCGAATTTTAAAATAAATTTAACTAACCGGTTTTAAGAATAAATACACGTAGGGGGAAAAAGACCGAAATCATCTATACAAAAATGCAACAGTGGCTATTTCCTGGTGACTTTTTTTGGTGGTTTTCCACAGTTAAGGGAGGAGGGGTGTGCAGCTGTCTGCTGTGTGAACACCGGTGTGGAAGCTGGACCTCCTGGGCTTCACCTCTGATCTCCCACTTGCTGGCATGACTGCTTTGTGCAAGTCACCTAACTCTCCCACTGGCAGCTTCTATTTATATGGGAACAATAATGAACACAGGGTAAGTCTGTACTGAGACAAGGTACAGAAAGCTTCAGGTACAGTGCCTGTGGAACACGAAAATAAGCAAGAGCTATGGTCCTTGATTTCTGTCCCTGAATTTGTGTATTTTTAAATTTGCTACAATTGATGTGGAATACTTTCAAAGTCAGAAATCAATATTTTTTTTAAAAAATCAGCATTTTGGGGGCATTGGGGTGGCTCAACCAGTTTGTGTCTGCCTTCAGCTCAGGTCATAGTCCTGGGATGCTGGGATCAAATCCCACATCCCTGCTGAGCAGGGAGCCTGTTTCTCCCTCTGCTTCTGCCCCTCTCCCTGCTTGTGCACTGGCTCTCACTTTCTCTGACAAATAAATAAAATATTTTAAAAATATATCAGCATATTTTTTGTGTGTATATAGAATTTTGCTTTATGGTGACTTGAATGGGATGAGTGGAAATTAAATTATCTACATTTTATACAGAAGCTTACAGCACAGAATACATAAGTGGTGTGAGTTCCTGTTCTCAGAGTGAAAAATCATCAGCCGGATTCCAGTATGTGGACTGGTAGTGCCAGATAGATTGGCATTTAAATCCAGGTTGTGTCATATATTAGCTTTCTCCTGTGCAAGCATTTTGTTTTTGTTTTGTTTTTGTTTTTATTTAAATATATTTTTTATTTCTTTTCAGCGAAACAGAATTCATAGTTTTACACCACACCCAGTGCTCCATGCAATGCGTGCCCTCCATAATACCCACCACCTGGCTCCCCCAACCTCCCACCCCCCGCCCCTTCAAAACCCTCAGGTTATTTTTCAGAGTCCATAGTCTCTCATGGTTCATCTCCCCCCCAATTTCCCTCAACTCCCTTCTCCTCTTCATCTCCCCATGTCCTCCGTGTTATTTGTTATGCTCCGCAAATAAGTGAAACCATATGATAATTGACTCTCTCTGCTTGACTTATTTTTTATAAGTGATTTTTTTTTTTAAAACATAGGAATGTCAAATCTTCAGACTATCTGCAACTCTTGAGGTTACAGTGTCAAAAAATTCTTGTTCCATGGCCCTGGTGCAGGTGTTCCATCCTTGAACTCCAGTGAGAGCCATACAATGCTTATGAACATGCTGTTATCATGCACACTTCAGAGACATTTTCAGGAAAAGCATAAGCTATGAATTGGATGGAGTTCTCGGATCCCCTGTATAGACTTCTAGGGATTGAAATCCCACATGTAGCAAGTGGATTTAGTAATATCCCCAAGGCAGCTACCAAATACCCCTTTTGAAAAGTGTACCAATTCACAGTTTTATTACCTGTATCCACCTCAGCTTTCAAACCCTCAACTGTTTGTTTGTTTTTTTAATGAAAATAAAATGTATTTTTATTCTTAAGTACCAGGACCAATTAGTACAGCTTGGGAAGAATGAGAGACTAACTAACCATCCAGATATTCCAAGAAAGGAAAACTGAGATGGTTACATTCCAAAGTCAGTTTTCTAATTCCCAAGCTCTTGCTGCCTGTTTCCAATGGCCGTGTTAGGAGGTAGTTGGGCAGTTAAGGGATGAAGGCCAGGGTCCCCAACAAGAAAATACAGAGTCAGGACAGCTAAAATAAAACAGCACTGACATCCTGTTTTGCTGCTTAGAGAGAACAGCACTGACATTCTGCTTTACAGCCTTTGCACGAATGACTTCTGCAAAATGTCCTAAAATAAGGCAACTAACCACAAAAGCATTTGTCAGTATCAAGGGCAAGGGGCAGTTAAGACATAAGCCCCCAGATGTCAGCAAAAAAAGGACCATCAGCACGTGGACATTGACCTAACAGGTAGACAGGTAGGTGATCAAAGCCCTGATTGGCACAACTCCGCACACCCTGATTGCTTTAGAAAGTTCCACAAAAGAGCTAATAAAACTCCCAAACTTAGAAACTCTGGGGGTAACCCACTCAGGCCCCCCTCCCTCTCTGGAAGGTTTATATTCTTGCTCAATAAAGTTGGCTTTGCTACCCACCACTCTTCGTCTGGCTACCCTTCATTCTTCAAAGCTGTGCAACCAAGAAGCCGGGCACTACAGGGACACAAAGCCTGTAACAGCAGAGTTTAAGAACTTACCATAAATCTCTCTCTCTCTCTCCCTCACCACCACTACCACCATCTTTAATTTTTCAATTAATTTTCCTAATCTAATTAGAATAAAATTATTTTGAAAGGAATAAGAACGAAAATAAAACAAATTACTGTTTCTTGTGGGTTTTGCTTATTTATTTTTTCTTCCAGGAAGCAATTCTTCCATTTTCAAAGCAAAGACATTTGGGGACATCAAACCCTGGGCATATGAACTGGTCTGACACTTAGTAAGCTGCCAACAAAACCTGAAATTATTTTTCTCTGTCCTTATTTCTCCCACACACAGCTCCACAAAGAAAACAGATGATGGATGTAAATATCTATTTTCAACAAGTATCTCATCTGACATCATTATCTGTTACTCGAGGAAAACTATCCTGGGTTTTCCAATTGTTTAGGGAAAGAAATTTAAAATAGTGTGTGTTCAGGAACACACATTAATTTTGATAAAACATTGTTGAATACTTCACTCGCTTCTTCAAAAGCCTGTAATGGTTTCTTTACAGCTTAAAGTAGAATTTCCAACATCTTTAATGTGGAATTCAAGAACTGGCACAATTTTATCTAGCTTTCTGATCATCATTTCCACAATATCCCATCACATGTAATTACTTTAGGTCCACAGTTCCATAATCGAAGCACCTGGGGCTAGATGTGTACTGTAATTCATGTTTGCAGGGCACAGTGGTGTCCTTAAAAAGTAACAGATTTAATGTATAAAATACAAGCAAAGTCTCTGCATGTTGGGGAAGCACCTACAATAAAAAACATTGATATTTCTGCAACGATATCTATAAATATTCTCATAACTGGAATGAATAAAGATTGTAATCAGCCTCACATCAGTTTGGGTCAGCTTGTGCCCCCAAATTAGTTAGCTGCAAACTAAAAAACAAAACACAACAAAAACAGTAGTTTTTAGAGCTTCCTGGATTCAGAAACTTATTTAGAAAAATGGGATTGTGGGTCTGTGCTTGCTTTTCTTGAAAAGACTTTTGAACTTGTGGGCCTTGGTTCACTCTCTCTCCTTAGCCAAGAACGTCCTCCGCATCTCTTCTAGTTTATTAAACTCCACGACTGGCAGCCCAACGTCAACTGACCATGGAGCCTGAAGGCGGAAGCACCCGTACTTCCTCAGATGTTTGCATGTCTGTCCCTCTCTCTAGACTAGAAACTCCTTGAGGAACAACACTGTGCTCTGCCTTTGTGTACTGTGACTCCTGGCAGTGCATTTCCTCAAAGGAATAAATAAATTGAATGAAGCGAGCCTACAGAACACAAAAATACTGGCCAAAGTCTTTAGTGTCATATCTCCATCCTTTGTGAATGTGGATTTTGACAAGATAACAGATTTTGTTCTCTTTTGTTTCTTAACTAGTTTTACTCGGGATTTACCTTTTCTTGTCAAATACTTTTTAGCGATACTAAGAGAAATGGTAAGCTGCATAGTTATGAGCTTTCTTTGCAGTTCAATACTCTGAGAAGACTTCCAAGAGACCAACTGTAGGTTATGGCAGTGCTCAGGAAATAAGAGTAAAAAAATTAACTTTCTCATACATTGCACTCTTTATTCTTTATTTACATATTTATTCAATTATTGAATCATATTTGTATTATTATTATTTGTATTATTTCTAGGCACAGGTTTTAAGCTCCTTGATGGATTAGAAATGTATCTTCTTTTATATTCTTTGCAGTGCTTTGTACAGACAATTCAGTTGCTAAATGAATTAATATATGACTAGTAATTGTGGATAAGGTAAATCATTTTTATACTAAATATTTAGATGAATGGAAGAACTATTTTTCTGATATTGGACATTAGATGACACAAGTCCAAATAAAACACCAGCCTACTATTTATAAGTCTGAGGAGATACAATGCAGTTCCTTTGGGTCTAAGCTTAACTCTTACCTTATGCTCTTTATAGTCTTATATTTTATTTCTGTAATTTAGCTGATTGGCATATGAAATATTTTGACTCCTTTCATAAGAAAATCACTGGGGGGGGGGGCACCTGGGTGGCTCAGTGGGTTAAAGCCTCTGCCTTCGGCTCAGGTCATGATCTCAGGGTCCTGGGATCGAGCCTCGCATCGGGCTCTCTGCTCAGCAGGGAGCCTGCTTCCTTCCCCCTCTCTCTCTGCCTGCCTCTCTGCCTACTTGTGATCTCTGTCTGTATTATTTATTTATTTGACAGACAGAGATCACAAGTAGGCAGAGAGGCAGGCAGAGAGAGAGGAGGAAGCAGACTCCCTGCTGA
>PISX010028800.1:0-20969 GCA_004024625.1 Mellivora capensis | reverse complement strand
AAAAAAATTGAAAAAAGAACAAAAACAAAGAGAATACAGAAAGTAAAATATTCCTTTTATAAATTGGATTTATGCAAAATATTCCTGTTTATTTTTACTTTTATTACTATATAAATACTGTAAAATGTACATATGAATAATAATAAGCTAGATGGTATGACCGCTAGTGTTGGTTATACACTGTTTTTAATATTCTATGTGGATATCTAAGTCTTTTAAGTTTAAGAAAAATCACATCTTATTTCAGTCATTTCCTCTACTTAATATCTACAGTACAAACCCCC
Organism: Mellivora capensis; assembly: GCA_004024625.1. NCBI lineage: Eukaryota > Metazoa > Chordata > Mammalia > Carnivora > Mustelidae > Mellivora > Mellivora capensis. Next base: position 20,685 of record PISX010028800.1, on the reverse strand, counting down.
TTATTCTCATGCTTCAGAAAATGTAAGCATTTCGCATTTCTTTTTGCCAAGCTCTTCTCTTTTATACTCTGTGGCAACAACATCTGCTCCCAGTGTGTTAGCTTTCAGCTTTATGAAAATATCTTTCAAATCTACATCTCCTGTCTAAACCACTGCCTTACTAATTCTGCATTTCCAGTTTCCTATTGGGTACTACCAGCTGGGTATTCTACCAGCAACTTGAAGAGGAGTATTTTATTTCATGAGGATCAAGTAAGGTTTAGTCAACGCTCATTGAACATTATTATAATTAGCAAACAATGCAAATCTTTGCTATGTGCACTGATCTCTTCTATAGCTCTATTGATTTATGAATTTCTTTTGTGATATATAAATATCACAATGTATTTTATATATACATGGCATACATATCACACATATATATAATAATATGTTAAAACTGTATTTCTCAGAGACTTACTATCTTTACAAAGCCATTACCAGAATTCAAGAGGAGCAGTCTCTTAAAGGCTAAAATTCTAATTTTAGATGGGATAAAATGGAATCATATTCCAAATGCCCTAAAACCATTTTCAAGGTTTTTTTTAATATGTTTACTTGAGAGAATACAGTGAGTAAACTATTCCTTTAAATCATGGTATCCTGACTAGAATATCACTAACCAAGGAGAAGCTGAACATATTTGCATTCTTCTGTGCTCCCCTAAGACTTTGTCCCTTTTGGTCTTCAGTCTTTCATAGTTAAACCCCAACCAAGTGAAAATAAAAACAAAAGCAAATGCTTCATTTATATTGCTTCTCTAGCATATGAATGTCCATCACTTTTTATGTTGTACTCTTCTTCACATACAGCTTTTACCTTCTCTTAAAATATTTAATCCTTTACCCATTGAATTTGCACTTCAATTATGTGCTTAATCTGGTCTTTTCAGTCTTTAATAAGCTTTGAATTACAAACTCAATTGTTTCTTCTAAATGTGCATTTTACTCAATCTCTGTCAGATGTAATGCCAATATCTATACCTTTTCTTTTCAAAAATACCTCATTTTCTATCTTTTTTCTGTCCATTGTTATTTTCTTCTATAAGTAATATATTTCTATAAATAATAAATAAATAAATAATTTTCTTCTATAAATAGTATAAAAATATACTAAGCATATTTTTCTGATTCTCTTATTCTGACAGTTACTAAAATATTATCTCTCAGAAGAAGTTAAGATTTAAGGGGATTTTTAAGTTTTTCTTTCCTGGAAACTAATATAATGAATAATAACAATGCCTTACATTTTTTATGAGAGACCAAGTATAAAAAGAGAATACAATGAAGATCATTTTAGACAGCTGAAAGTTTTGCATACAAAGTAACCTAAAGCTGAACCCAAGACAGAGGAATGGAATGTTGTATGTCACACAGAAGGAAAAATCCTAGGTCTTCTGAGAGCATTTCATGTTTAACTGCACATTGTTTTGGAAGTCTTCCCATGCCCCCTCTCTTCTCATCATCTTTCTATAATAGTGTTGTTGCCTGGAGGTTGCACTCTTTACTCCTTCCCTAGAAAGCAGTGCTCCCATTAAAAGGAATTGGGATCTCAATCCCTTGACATGTTTTGTGGGACAAAAGAACAAAGAACCTCTGCTGAATGTCTATAGATCTCCCCTCCACCTGATTCATTATGACTGCACGGAGAAATAATTAAGATTCTAGTTTGTTTTATAATAAAAGAAACAGGGAATGGAACTGGTTACTATGATTGAGATGCTGCCATAACAAAACCTAAACCATGTGTTACTGATTTGGGGAACTGCAACAGGCAGAAAAGGATGAGCCTCAACAAAGGGAAATTTTGAATGAAAGAGAAAAAAATGTTCTTGGAAGCTGGGATTGGAATGACCCCTGATAAGTAGTAGCAGGAAGTTTGACAACACTGTCATTGATGGTATTGAGGAAAACAGAAAATGTACCCAATAAATTTAATGGCCTAAATATGGGGATGTCCTGGTTTCTGCTCACTGCTCATGACAAAATTTGGAAAGAGATCATTTAAAGAATAAATTTTCCAGGTTCAGTTAGAATTTTGTGGAAATGAATAGGGCTAGGGCAGTATTCCCAGCTAGGGAAACATTTTCAAAGTAATAAGTGTTCTTGAGAAAAATATCAAATACATCCAGAGTGCTGCCAGTAAAACATGGCCTCTGGGAATCCAGGGTGTGACTAGAAGGTCCATGGTTAAGATCTAAGAAAGATTTAGAGTAAATCTCAAAAGCCTTCCTAGTTCAACAAAAAAGGCCACTAAGAATTGAAGGACATGCCCCCATTGACTCACGTGGCTAGAAACAGTGCTTCTGAACTCTTAAAAGCATTGTTCCACCACTTCCTGATAGGAGTCTAAAGTAGAGAAGGCTTATGTTTAAGATGTTTGTGGGCGTAGATTCTGTCTAATGGACTTAGGTATAAGCTGACAAGTAAGAAATGCACAAGGTTTTAAAAGGAATAATCTCAGCTGTAATGGAAAGGGGCAGAGAGAAGTGAAGAGAGGCTTTTGAATCTCTTAATTCTGCACACAGAAAGTCTAACAAAATATGTAATTTCAAACAAGACCTACTTTTGATGGAAACAGAAGTATGAATCATTGGGAGGTGAGGACAGAGGGCCTAGAAGGCAGAATTTAGAGCCAGGAGAACATTGCCAGGACCCAGGGCCAATCAAATTATTGGCAATACATGCCCAACTACATTTTAGAATTACTAAGAACTTCTTACTAAATGTCTGCTTCCCTACCCCCCTCTCCACCTTTATGGATGGGTAACTGTGTCTATTACAGTTGTCCTATCCAGATCATTACTGTATGTTGAATGAATGCTGGGCAGATAATTTGCCTTTTCATGCATAGTTACTTCAAACAAAATAACTACATCCAAATAACAGAACTAAAGATAAACATCTCTACCATGGCATCTCTGAATTTTGGACCTCTGAATTAATGAACATAATCAAAACATTTTTGTTGTATGTCACTAAGTTCTTAAAGGTTTTCTATGAAGCAATTGTTAAAAGACACACACATATCTTCTGTACTATTTTCAGATTTCCTCCATTATTACAGAGGAAGAAGACAGAAAAGGGGAGAACAAAATAGATTTTAAAAGGCAGTATGAGAAAAGGATTTACAGTAGAATTTGTTCAGTGTTTTAAGACAGGTAAACCAGATCAGAAACAAAGGACCAGAATGGGAACAGTAAATATTTTTCTGGTACATACCAAATGCTGATGCTTTATATACATTTTATAAACTTGTCATTAATCAGGATAACAATTCTAAGAGGGACACAGTAAAATTCCTCATTATAGATAAGCTAACGGAGGTTTGTAGAAGTTGCAAAGCTAGGTTTCTCACCCAGGTTTCTAGGCCATACATAGAACTTTGATTATTTCACTTAAGATTCAGGCAGCACCTTGCCCAAAACATCACTGAGTCAATGGGAATTCTGTGTCAGTAAGAAAACTGAACCTCCTAGGAAAAAATCAAAACAAAACCAAAAAACCTCTTCTACCTGTCAACATCAAGAGGTAGTCCTAGGGAGAAGAAACTTAAAAGATGACAAACTTGAAACCTTCTGCACTTTCAGAAATACAGTTCCCAGAGGACCTCATATACAGAGGCCAGAAGCAAGTGGTAAAATTGTATATGCAAAATTGCATAAGCGAATTGAAAAATTGTGCATAGGCAAAGCCCCTGATTTTATTCTTGAGGTAATAAAACTGGATTGCTTCTCGTTGTTGTTGATTGCTTGTTTATCCCTCACAATTTAACTCTATTAATGCCATACCTTTGGGTTACATTGGGTTATAATTCAGTAGAGATCAGCTCTTGGGGCCATTATTCATTATTTTTCTTTTAATTATAAAATAATCATTATACTATATTTTCTTATAAAATATGAAATGCTCTCAAAAGAGTCTGTATAGTGTTATGTCTGCGGTGGTAGGTATGTGGCACATGGCATGAAGCACAATGATAATAGTAATATTAACAGGTATTAATATATCCTTTCAACTTAATAATGTAACAAATCAGCATCTTTGCTAATAAATAGGGTTATGTTATTCTGAAATAGAAAAATATATTTCAAAATGATCCAGGGAAAATTAAATAAAATTTCCTCCAAAATACTATGGACTCAAGATTTTACAAATTACCATTAAGATTGTATGAAGAAGTTTGAAATGATTCCTTTAGGTGCTCCCAGGTAATGGCAAATGGCCATATTAAAAGATAATTTATCAGAATGATTCTTAGTTTTCCATAGTGCTTATTTTACCAAAATTCTATGCTGGGTTATCTGATGTGACCTATCAATCTGCACTATTATTGCAGGTTGGGTTCACTGGAAAGCAGTATCTGATGAAAGGCTAGGGCTAGGGTAAAAATATTTATGAATGAGTACTCTTGGCATCAGCCCTGATGATATAGAGCATGTAGAGTGGAGCTGGATTTAGAGAGAGGTCCAAGCCCCGGGGACAACTTCAGCTGACCCTATTGAAAGCTTGTCCCATCAGGACTGTTCCCACCAGGATATAACGGTAAAGATGAAGCCTTTATCCTCCCTCTGTCTGTGATGTGAGCCACCTCCAGCAGGGTAACCTTAAGAAAGAACCTCTTTGCAGTTGAAGCAGTCCCTGAAGGGCAAATGAAGTGTGTTTGCAAACTGGAAGTCTAGCAGTTAGGGAAATATGTTCTTCTTGGAGGATGAGCTGCATAATGTATCTCTGTGTGAGAAAAGCTTCTTTTTTTCAGGGCCACTGATGAAGAACTGAAGAGAATAATTTGAATAATGTAGCATGGATATCAAACAGTAGAATCTGGGTTAAACAACTGTTCTGAACTTCCTCAATCTCTGCCACTGCTTTACATCATGACTTATTCATAATAGAGACAGGTCCAGGCCCGAAAGATTATTATTAATCTTGCAAAGCAAGTGTTGCTTTGCTTAGAAACATGCTATGTGTCTTAGTTCTGAGTTTTGAATTGAAAATGTATCTGTCATTTTCTTTCTCTTTTTCTGGGGTTTCCAGATATCCAATTAAGTTTTGTTAAAGTAGATAATAAATTTATCTGATTTCAGGCCTATTAAAAATCTCTAGACTTAAAAGAGATTTTATCATGATGGGATTATCCACACTGAAACAGTCATAGAAAAGTCAGATGTATCAACTCTTATACAAGAGCCTTAAATTTAAAGCATCCCGAACAGAAGAGCCTTTGAAGATGATTTAAGACTATCCAGGCTACCAATGGAGACACGGCCATTTATGCAGAGTAAATGAAAGATAGTAATTAACTCAAATTGTAATTGTATAATCATCCATACTAACTAAATCCCTTGTTACATTGGATCTGAAATGATATATAGGATATTTGGTGAAAAAATGTAATAGCCCACAGAATTTGATCTCAACATCCATCTGAGGGCACATAATAATATTTTTTTTGAAAAATGTATCAATCTGTAGCTATTAAATGATTTTTAAGTGAATAAAAACCCTTAATCAATATTGTTATGGTTACTTGCTGTCTTATGAAATGATTTTATTTTATATAATGTTAGCTAATGCTAATGAAAGATTAATGCAGTCATATAAAATTGAAATCAGATAACATTACCTTTTATTCACAATGAGATTTCATTAGATGGTCTTAGTTAACAAGATAATTCTCAGAGAATGCAAAAGCAATGTAAATACTGACATTTGTATTATGGTCCACAATAAAAAAAAGTCTTTATATACATGGGTATGTGTACACATATTTGTGTGTGCTGTATAGACTGGTTGTGAGAATCATAAATGATCGTTACCAGTAGTCAGATTCTCCCCTGTTCAGGGTATTTGGTAGGGCTGTACTTCCTGGTGTACTTGTATCTGACCAGTGAGATATAATATGTCACTTCCAGCCCAAGGATTTAGTGGCCAATGCGAGGCCCTCTAAGACATGTCTTTTCTTTCTGTGGTGGTGACAGTTAGTGTTGGAGATGATGGTTGCTCCATCAGCCTGTGGCCCTCAGCCACTGGCTCTTTGGCCATACATTTCCATTATCTCAACTTCACTGCTTGGAAGGAATGCCATAAACAAAGTAGAATAAGGAAAAGGTCCCACCTCTCTGCAGGTGTACTGTGCAGGTTGATCAGGCTGATTCTAGAGGGTTAGACCATTCTGGGTGAGAAGGAACAGGTAGGTCTATGGAAAAAGAACTTGCATATAAGAATTCAGAGAACTAAGTCATTCATTGGACTTACTTAATTTGCTGGGGAAAAAAAAACAGTAGAGCCAGTCTTTTTCTTACATATCATAACCAAAACTATCAAAAATATGATAAAACTGCTATCGAGGTACCCTCATATGCATTTCAGTTTGTCTTTATTTTGCAGTTCTGGTATGTTACTTTATAATTATCTTCAATCAATTATAATTAATTTCTGACATTTTTTGGAAATGTTTTTAAGGTACTGACATCACACTACTTTTTTAATGGAAATTTTCGGATATGCACAGAATAGACAGGACAGTATAATGAATTCTCAGGTACACTTCAGCAAACCTCAGGAGTTCTTATTTTGCTAATCTTGTCTCACCCCTCTCACATATTGTCTTGCCCTAGTTCTTTCTCCAGCCCCCCCCACCCTGCCCTCCCCCATACCTTCTCCTGCATCTTGTCTTTTGCCTGTTTTTAGCTAGAATATTTTAAAGTAAATGCAACCCCAACCAAGGAATTTCATTTTTTTATATAAGCACTATACAATTAGTACAACAAAATTAGCAATACTACTGAAATATCTGCTATAGTCTCTCCATTTCCTTAATAGTCCTAAAAATATTTTCTAGAATTTATTAAGAATCAGTATTCAAAAAATTAGTATTTCTATAATATTCACACATAGCATTTAGTTGATTTGATTCTTAAGTCTCTTTAGTCTATACCTAATATTCTTCTGTCCAATTTGTATTTATCTCATAAGATATCTAATCATTTTTCCTCTAGAATTTTCCACATATGGTTTGAGTTTCTTCAAACCATTTCCTGTAAACTCATCTTTAGATCGAGAGGCTTAGATTTAATTTAGATTCAATTAGGTGTTATTTTGTGCTTCCCAAAGCATCCTATCTGGAGGTACATAATATCTCTTTACTCTTAATAGATTGATCAGTGGCTTTCTGATATTACTGATTCAATGCATCCATTACAAAAATTCTACATCAATTTTCTACCTAATGATTTTTGGAGACAGTAATGATGGTTTCTTATAGTAATTGGGGGATTGAAAAGGGAGATATTTGGATTTTACCACTTTTCTACATCTCTTAGACGTAATTATTTTATAAAGTGGAAATTTCCTCATCAGCACTTTTGGACCTTAAAAGACACTACATTTGGGAAATCCAGGGTGTTAGTAACCTACATCCTTTTAAAACCAATTTTGAGAGCAATGATTTGATGTTCTAGCAAATCCAGTGGTATGACCAATGACATTTATAAATACTATTTTGAAATCATGCACTTTAACAGTGGTCTCCACTTCTCCATCACTAATTAGACAACTCCAACACAGTTATTCCTGTCATGTCAGTTCTGACAGTACTCATGTCAGCCCCTCCTGTTATCTCCTGATTCCAATACCCTTAGGTTCACCATTAGATTTAGCAGGAAACATTGTGTGTCATCTGCTTGGGAGAATTTTGAGTGGTTAGAAGCTATTGAGGAGATCAGGAATATATACAAGTTGTCTTCTCATTAACTGGGAAGCACCCTGAATGACGAACTACAGTCATTTGTGGTGAGAAAACCATCACCCACAAATAATATATGTTCAGAAAATTTACTAGCAGCTAAGTTTGCAGAGATGGTGAATACTATTTGAAATAGTTTACATAGTCAATGCTAAAGGAAAGAACAATAATGTGAATGTTGGTAGATAACTTTTTTAAGATTTGAAAGGCATTCATCTGGCAATAACTTGAATGCCATGCAGTTTTGCTGTAACAGATGTAGAATAAAATCTAAAATCAACTGAAATGCTCTTTCTTTATATACATCTCGCCTCATGAAATAAACGTTGAAAATTCAAATCAACTTATCACTCTATCATTTTTCAATATTTATACAACTTGTGATTGATTATCACTAAGCTTTAGTCATAGAGCTTGAATACATTTATTATCTCATAATGTAGAAAACTGGAATAACTAGCATTTGGAATAACTAAAGTTCTTAACTAAGTTATAATTTCTAGCATCCCTATGAAGACCATTAAAAATTACTTTATTTTCCCTATGTTTTAAGTTCAGGATTTCTTATATCACCGTCTAACATAAATGCCAAACTACCGATAGATTTTGCTTAGCATTTTTTTCCCTTATCACATTTTTAGGTTTATCTTGAAGTACAGATTTATTCTCTTTCCTTCATCCACAATGGTCAGCACTTTGTACCCTCCTTACTTCAGAAAAACATTCACCAGCACTTCTTACTTCCTCAGGGACTGCATACAATGAGAAAGAGGACATTGTTATCAATTGAAAGAAACTCAAAATACAAACATTTCAGTTTGTCTTTTTGCTTCTTTTCCTATTTTGGCATCAGGAGCTGTTCTGGCAAAAATAGTAAGATGCCAAAGTTGCATCTGGATAATTTGGAAAAAAAAAAATCCTGATTATACATTTGTACAATTCCTATGGCTCAAGCAAAATGGAGAAAGTTTAAAGGTAAGTTACTGGGGGACCTGGGTGACTCAGTGGATAAAGCCTCTGCCCTCAGCTCAGGTCATGGTCTCAGGGTCTTGGAATCAAGCTGGGCATCAGGCTCTCTGCTCAGCAGGGAGCCTGCTTCCCACTCTCTCTGCCTGCCTCTCTGCCTACTTATGATCTCTCTCTTTGTCAAATAAATAAATAAAATCTTAAAAAAAAAAGTAAGTAAAATTCCAAAAATCTGATCCTCTTTCCTACTGTCAGGATACTTCAAAAGATTAAAACATCTTTGATTTGATATCAGCCATGCAAAGAAACATTGTCAATGCTAAAAAGTATTTTCAAAATGATTTAATTATTCTATTTCTACCACAAAAAAAGAAAAAAAAAACTAAATTAGTTTTGACACTAAGATTTCCTTTGCCTATTTTTTTTCTTTTTTTTTTAAAGCTTTTATTTCTTTATCTGACAGACAGAGATCACAAGTAGGCAGAAAGGCAGGCAGAGAGAGAGGAAGGGAAGCAGGATCCCTGCTGAGCAGAGAGTGGGATGTGGGGCTCTATCCCAGGACACTGGGATCATGACCTGTGCCAAAGGCAGAGGCTTAACCCACTGAGCCACCCAGGCACCTCTTCCTTTGCCTATTAATGTTTATATGGCATGTGGGAATCTTATTCCCTCTTCTACCTGAAATTTCATCAAATTGGGAGATTTTATTATTTGATAAATCTATGCCAATATTTTTCTGAAAAACTTGCTCAGGAAATATATTTTAGCACATAAGAAACACCACTGTTTTTCTTCAGATATACACAGATTGGGGGGTTGTTAATCATTAAACCATTTTAAAAGTTTATTATAGTATTTTTCTGTTAATCAGGATTTTAAAATAAAGTACTCAAATCAATTTCTTTCTTTCCTTCAACTTTGAAAATATACGCAGGAGCAGAGAGTGGGTTTATGTGAAATGCGACTATTCACACATTAAACTTCTAAGTGTGGATTTCATGGGCAGCCAGCTAAATTTGACCCACTATCAAATTCACTATTTAAAGTGTCCACTTCCATTCTGTAGTCATCCTAAAGCATCCCTTGGAAAATGGGATTTAGTGATACTTTAAAAAGTTACTCTAATGTATATTCTTGTATTAAATCAGTGGCCAACTCTACCATGATAGCAAATTGGCTTTTATGTTTTTGAAGCATTATAAAGGATAATAAAGTTTTATGTAAATTTGGCTAATAAATGCAATACTGCTTTGAGAGTATACACACAAACATAGAGACTCATGTGCATAGATGCACACACATACTCATAAGTAGCTGATGCTCTGTTTTTGACATATGTATCCAAAATTTACCTATTTTTCCTTTTGACTCACAGCACAATATATCTATTTCATTGTGTATTAAACTTCGGCTTTTGTTTATACCAAAATGTTTTCCTTGTAGTTGAAGAATTTCAAAATCACCTCCAATGAGTTTTCTTTAATGTTGCAACAAACACAGTGCCAAGAATGCTAATGAGTTGGCCATTTTTTCATAATTAAAAAATGACAAATGATCATCTCTAAGCGTTTATCATGTAATCTATAATCAATCTCCTTCATTGTTAAAGAATGACAAGCAATAGACTTCATTTTGTTACCAAGTCCACTTTATTAATGTATCTTGAAATTAATATTGGGTAATATTTTTATAACAATGTTAAATACTAAGATTTATTATTTCTTTATTTTTGTGGGTAATTTAATGTATTGAACTCTATGTTATTTATGTGTAAGTTCATTAACAATGTTTGTATTCCTTAGCAGTGTACCCCTTAATCAAAAATGAAATCAATCATGTATATTAATTTTCTAATAAAAATATTCAGTAGAAAGTTCTTATTTAACTTAGTTGAGACATTACTGGAAATTACAATAAATAAAATTATTTCTCCTGAATGTTCTTTTACTAAATATTTGAAAAGAAAAAAATCATCTACTGTAAGATTATTTAATGGTAAATAATCCAGCTACAAAGTTATTTGAGGCATAAATTGGGAATCTTTAAATCACCTATGAGTAGAATAGATCTATGAGAATGGGTTGTCTGAGAAATGGTCTTGGCAAGTCTTCAAGCCTTTCTGGAGTCAGTGAAACAGAAACTTAGCAGATGTTTCCAATTCCAAAGTACAATTCAAAATTAAACTCACAACTCTGCAAATGACACTAAAATATACCAATCTAACACTATGGTGACTTAAAAACCAAACCACACCAAAACAAAACTACTGGGCAATAAATAACTTGATGGCAGCAATGATTATTCCTAAAACAACTGTCATTAGTTTAATTTAGCAAAGAAACACCTCTTCATTTTGAAATTTTTAATCTCATTATGTTGAAGTGTCAATTGTATTATACTGTTTCATTATTGAGATTATTTTTTTTAATATTTCTATTTTATGTCATTCTGAAAACAACTTGTTAGAAGACACCATGAATCAGTATTATTAGACTATGAATGTCCAAAATTATTTTTAAATATGTCATATTTAAATTTATGAAGAAACAAAATATATCATCTAGACTACTATATTAATGTAATTAACTTAAAATTTTTCATATAAAATGATATCTCCAAAGGAAAGATCTGCAAAATAAATTGTTGAATTTATCTATTCATGTTTAAGTATACAAATATATTCAAATATGTAAAGGTTATTAAGTAGTTAATGTGAATAAGCTAATAACAAATTGTTATGCTTATTAGTGTGTATTGTTCTACTACAAAGATTCATACTACTTTCATCAAAATAATTTCACCAGGTAGGAATATAAACTGCTGCAGTCACTATGGAAGACCATATGTATGGTATCTCCTCAAAAAATTAAAAATAGAATCACCATGTGGTCTAGTAATTCCACTACTGGTTATTTACCCAAAGAATACAAAAACACTAATTTAAAAGGTTTTATGTGTAGTAGAATCTTATATAAGTGCCTAAATGTCCTAAATCATGTTAAACACACACACACACAAATAAATAAAATGAATTAAGGACCTAAATGTGAGACCTAAAACCATAAAAGTCCTATAAGAGAACACAGGAAGTAATTTCTCTACATTGGTAATAGCAACTTCCTTTTATATATGTCTTCTGAGATAAGGGAGACAAAAGCAAAAACAAAACAACAACAACAAAAAAAACCCACTAAAAAACTATTAGGACTATATAAAAATAAAAAGCTTCTGTATGCAAAGGAAATAACCAACATAACTAAAAGACCTACTGAATGGGAGAATGTTATGCCCAAGTTTTCGCATCCAAGAGACCACCAAGGAGCCAACACCGATGCAATCACACGAGGGTTTATTTAACAAGCTTAAGCTTGGGCCCAAGTAAACCCGACACAGTGGAGTAGGGACTTGGACCCCGAACCAGATTATAGTCAGAGTTTTTAAAGGCAGAGTAGGGGTAGACTCAGCGGTATGTGAGGACAAAGGGGATTAGGGATGATGTAAGTCTCTAAGGAATTTTGGAATCAGGGTCTCCAGGACCTTGAGGGGTTAGCTATTGTTGGGAGAAAGGTTATTTATTACCAGTAATAAAAATCTTCTTGTGAGACCCTTTAGATGTATATCGGTGGGTTATATGCTTGGGAATGATTGCTGACACTATCTTGGAGGTTTAGAGATAAAGTTTCCTAAAGGAATTATTAAAGTAGACTTACAGGATCCTTGTTGTACCTGTTGGAATAGGGGGTTGGTCAGGCTAGGATTGTCCTTAGCAAAACCTCAAGGTGAGGGCAGTTGAGTCCCCAGGGGAGAGCCACTCTGTCTGTTTCAAGGGCTTGTCAGTAGGTAAGGAATTTTAATGATTTTCTTCTGCCTCTGTTTCCCACATCATTCCCCCCTGAACAATTTTGACCCTTATTTAAGGTTGTTGAAGGTGGAAGGTCTCATCTACTGTAACTTCTTCCTGCTGAATAGGGGCATAGAGTTGTCCCTACCTACTTGGGTCAACACTGGTCAGTTGGGGAATGTGTAGGGGAGTTATGAAGGACAGAGGCAGCTGAGTCCAGGGGAGACTGCTCAGGTGATCTTCCCAAGTGGCAAGGATCACCTATGGAAGTTATGACAGCAAAGGAATTGAAGTCAGGTGAGGAGACATGGGAGAAAATAGCAAAACATGATTAGTGTTGCAAAAAGAAAATGGGGCTCAAATAAGTTTTTGTTTTGTTTTGTTTTGTTTTTTGCTATTTGACAAAAAAACCCTTTTCCAGTCCAGGGGTTTAAATCAATCATTAAAGGAGAGAGGGACTGTTTAATGTACTAACCTGAGTAGGTCAGAACCTAAGAAATATTTTGTGATAATCTGGAACATCATGATGGCTGCAGATGCAGTCAGGGCTAAACTCGAGGTGGGTACAGCCTTGTTTTTCTTGGCCTCCACAAGAAGATATTTGCAAATGATGTATCCTGATAAAGGGTTAGTATCCAAAATATATAAAGAACTTAGACAACTCAATACATGCACACACAAATAATACAAATAATTAAAAATGGGCAGAAGACATAAACATTTCTCCAAAGAAGACATACAGACAGCCAACAGACACATGAAAGATGATCAACATCACTCATCATCAGAGAAATGAAATCAAAATTGCAATGAGTCATCACCTCACACCTGTCAGAATGGCTAAAACCAAAAACACAAGAAATGACAAATGCTGGCAAGGATATAGAGAAAAAGGAACCCTTGTGTACTATTGGTGGGAATGCAAACTGGTGCAGCCACTAGGGAAGACAGTATGGAGGTTCCTCAAAAAGTTAAAAATAGAACAACCCTATGATTCAGGAATTGTACTACTGCGTATTTATCCAAAGAATGCGAGAACATTAATTTGAAGAGATATATGCACCCCAATGTTTACTGCAGCCTTATTTACAGTAGTCAAATTAAGGAAGCAGCCCAACTGTCCATCAACAGATGAAGAGGAGGAAAAAAAAGAAAAAGAAAGAAATGGAACATATATAAATGGAATATTACTCAGCCATAAAAAGAGTGATATCTTGCCATTTGCAACAACATGGATGGATATGGAGAATATAATGCTAAGCAAAATACATCAGTCAGAGAAAGACAAATACCATATGAAAAGACAAAAAAAAAAAAAAAAAAAAAAGAGAGAGAGAGAGAGAGACAACCTGAAAACCAGACTCTTAACTATAGAGAGCAAATTGATTATGACCATATGAGGGTGGGTGGGAGGATGTGTCAAATAGGTACAGGAGATTAAGAGGATGCTTGCCTTGATGAGCACTGAGTAATGTACAGAATTGTTGAATCACTATATTGTACATCTGAAGCTACTATAACACTACATGTTAACTATGGTGGAATTAAAAAAAATAGTTTCAACAGAGACTAAATAATTAACAAAAAAATTCCACATTTATTACTGTGTGATAAAGTTGCCATAAATAGCAGACTCAAAAATTATAAAATATAATTTTTTCAGACAATTTTTTCAAATGAATAAAAAGTAAATATGATGAAATGCAAATATTTTGAGAGTAAAGTTGGTTGAGCTTTGATATTTTCATAAGCTTGCAAATATCAACCCAAATAAAAGACTTTTCTATCAAACAAAAAATTTGTCTTGGTTTCTTTCCAGTCAACCCCTTCCAATCTCTGTCAATATGTAACCACTTAAATGATTTTAGTCATCAACTTGTTTGTCCATTACTTTGTTGATGGACATTTGGATGGTTTCCAGCCTGAAGTGATTATAAGTAAAACTACCATAAACATTTGTTTAATGTAATGTTTTACCTTTCTTGGAAAATATGTAGAAATGTCATTTTTGGAACAAAGATTAGATGTATATTTTACTTTAAAATAAAGTACCATGGGAGGGTATGTGCTATGGTGAGTGCTGTGAATTGTGTGAGACTGATGATTCACAGACCTATACCCCTGAAGCAAATAATACATTATATGTTAAAAAAAAAATAGAGAACTTCCAAAAAATAATAAAGTGTCAAATTGTATTCCAAAATTGTACAATTTTATAGTCCCAGTAGCAATGAGTATAAATTCCAGTCAGTATTGTGTTGTAAGACTAATTATGATCATTCTAGTGGGTGTGAAATGGTATCACATTGTAGTTTTAACTTGCCTTTATCAAATGCCTAATGATTTTGAGAACCTTTTCAAATATTTTGGGAGGTATCTTCTTTTGTGAAATATCTATTCAAATCTTGTGTCTGTATTTTATAGAATTTCTCTCATTTTATTATTGGCTTTATTATTCCATATATAGTCTCTATCCAAGATTTGCCATGTATGTATTGCAGATATTTTGTTCCAGTCTCTTGTTTACTTTATAAGGAAGTATAATCTAAAATACAATAAGTATAATCTAAAATTTGCTATAAAGTATATAGCAAAGGAAGAAAGGAAGTATAATCTAAAATACAATAAACTACCAGGTTTTATGTGTTCAGTTGAATGACCTCTAAGAATTGTATACATTGTATAAGACACACACAGAACTAGAGTGTTGCTATTACCCAAAACACATCCACTGTGTCTTTTCTTAGTTCATTCAGAAGTACCCAGAGAACTACACTTTTTCATTCCTGTATCCACAGATAATCTATTGTTCTAGAATTTTGTAGAAATAATATTATATAATATATTCATTTTGGTTTATTTTCTTTCACTTAGTAAAATTGTGATGGAACTCTATATTTTTTGGCATGATTACAATGTATCAACAATCATCAAAATGTAAACTGAACAGTTAAAAATTCCATAAATGATATTAGTTTTGGCCTATGAATAATAATTATGCACTTCTATTGATAAAATCAACAACAACAAAAGTGTATTTGAATATAAAGACCACACAGTCATGGGGAATGATTTACTAAGTAGAAATTACAGTAAAATGAAAACTTTTCTCAAGAGTGAGGAAAAAAGGGGTGCCTGCGTGGCTCAGTGGATGAAAGCCTCTGCCTTTGGCTCAGGTCATGATCCCAGGGTACTGGGATCAAGCCACGCATCCGGCTCTCTGCTCAGCAGGGAGCCTGCTTCCACCTCTCTCTCTCTCTCTCTTTGCCTGCCTCTCTGCCTACTTGTGATCTCTGCCTGTCAAATAAATAAATAAAATCTCTAAAAAAAAAAAAAAAAAGAAAAGAAAAAACAGCCTTACCTTCAAAGTACTATGTAAACGATGAATCTTGGAGCACTGAAAAATAAAATAAAATTATTTAAAAAATACTATGGAAATAAATAGTCATTAAACCACACCTTTGTACTCAGCCAAAATATGATTTAAACATATAGGCACTTTTAATATTCTTTTTAGACAGTGAAAACAGT
Source organism: Mellivora capensis (assembly GCA_004024625.1). Classification (NCBI taxonomy): domain Eukaryota; kingdom Metazoa; phylum Chordata; class Mammalia; order Carnivora; family Mustelidae; genus Mellivora; species Mellivora capensis. The sequence continues at coordinate 4,562 of PISX010028800.1, read as the reverse complement.
GTTTATCACTAAAAAAACAGGCATAACTTGAGAAAAAAAGAAAGTCATTTCAGGAGAAATGTTGACAGAAATAAGTGGTAAAAATATAGGTTAATCCACAAAATTACTGATTGCTTAAATTTAAAACTAATTTGAATTTTTAAAATAAGTTGATCACATTTAGTACAAACTCATATGAAATGACCAGAATTCATGCTCTAAGATTTGTCTACTTTTAGGTAGTAGGGAAGTGATATTTTTTAATATTAAGTTTTTTGTTTTTGTTTTTGTTTTTGTTTTTTTAAGTTAGGCTTTTTAACAACAGTTTAAGAGTATTCACTAAAAAATTAAGGGTGCCTGGCTGGGTTGTCAGTAGAGCATATGACTCTTGATCTCAGGACTATAAGTTAGAGCCAGCCCACATTGGGTATAGAGATTACTTAAAAATAAAATCTTAAAAGTATTCACTAAAAAAATTAAAAAGAAAATAATTTCTCCACTACTAATTAGAAGAAGTAAAAAACATCCCTGATCCAAAATAAGGAAATAAAGTAGAACAAATGAAGCATAGAAAACTCAAGGAAAATAGAAAAACCTATAGTGATAGACATAAATTAAAATAAATTCATGGTTACAAGGGAGGCATATGTCCTATTTTCTCTAGTTAAATGGCAGAGACTGTGATACTATTTTGTAAATGTGAATATATAATTTTGCTAAGTTAAGGCAAGGCATGGAAAGATAAATAGTAAATATATGAGAAAATACATGAGGCAGATACTAATGAGAAGAAAGTTTATGAAATTAAAACAGAATGTCCACTTTCTTTGTAACTAACCACTTAGTCATAAGCAAAAAAAAAATCACAAAAATATCTGCGAATACCTATACAAACAGAATAAAAATAATATAAAATGAAATATACAATACCAACCACACAGTTATAACAATACATGCCAATGATTTACCCCCAATTAAATGCAAAGAAAAATATAGTGTCAAACTGATTAATAACAAAATAATATCAACTATTTGCTGTACCCTAAGAACATTTCTAAAACAAATTGATAAAGTTTGGGGGTACAAGAATGAGCAAATTGTATAAAGAAAATGGATAAAATTAGAGGTTGAGATACTAATTTAAGGCTAGTTGTAAATAAGGCAAAAAATCACTCAATGGGATAGAGAATATTATAGTATATGGATACAAAATACTATCTCCAATGAAAATATCATAGTCATAAAATTTTATGAGCCAAATAACAGAGCATTAAAGTATATTAAGCAGAAAGTGTTTGAAATTCAGAGATATATACAAAGTACACAAATACATTTGAAGATTATAACACACCATTATCTGCACATGAAACATAGAGAGAAAATAAACCATATAGGATTCTTACTATATATCTGAATATTCTTTGGTGTTATGAGGAACAAACTAAACAACAGGAATGTTAATTTATCTTTTCTGTTTCTAAAACGGATATATACATTTACTTCTGAAGCATAATTTTGGGATATGTGGGTTAGGATATCAAGAGAAATCAGGAGAATGACTCCTTAGGTACCAAAATGATTCTTTTTTTCTCTCATTGTGGATAAAACAGAAGAATACCTTTAATCTAAATCCAGATTTTTTTTAACTTTTTTTTTTTTTTCATTCTGCTATTCTTTGTAAAGGCTGGTGCAAGAAGCTTGCTGACCTCAGCCTTTCTCTGACCTCTTTTTTAATGCAGCTTTCTGTTTCTGGGTAAGAACCAGAGAAACTTTCCTATCAGTTACTGGCTTGAACTCCAGAAAGAAATACAGCAAGAAAAACAACTTGTTTCTTTTAAATTCCTATGTCCCTGATGTGGCCAAGAATGAACTGATCTTAAATTGAAGAGGTGATGTGGCTAATGGGCAATTCAGCTTATTGAAAATGGAATGGATACATGATTAATGCTCCCTAAATGATTTGCAAAGTGTAAGTCCCACTGCCGTTTCTCACCAGAAGAAGTTCTAAAACTGAGATTACAGTAGTCACCAGATGGGTGACCTAATTCAAAGTTACACTGAATGTACATATGCATGTATGTATGTTATTATAGACTGAATTGTATTCACTCAAAATCCTTGTGTTGAATCCCTGACTGTCAATGTGTATATATTTTGGGATAGGGCCTTCATGGAGGCAATTCAGGTTAAATGTGGTATTTAAGGGTGGGACCTTAACTCTATGGGATTGATGTCCTTACAAAAAGAGAGGCATAAGAAAGAGGGGGCTCTTTTACTGTATGCACACAAAGGAAAGGCCAGGTGAGGACCCTATGAGAAGGTGGCTGTCTAGAAAACAGAAAAGGAGCCCTTACTAGAAACCAAATTTGTTGACACATTAACCATGGAATTCTAGCCTCCAGAACTATGAGAAATATCTGTTGCTTAATCCACCCAGTCTGTAGGACTGTAGTATTTTGTTATGTCAGCCCAAGTAGACTAGTACATATATATGTCGTGTGTGTGTGTGTGTGTGTGTGTGTGTATACAAACAAAACTATTCCGTGGTATTTCTCAGAAATATTAGAGTTCTCTAGGCAAATAATTATTGGTATGCTAAGAATTTTAATCTCAAATGTTGTTTTTACTAAAATTTTTTCATGAATTGTTAGTTTCATAGACTTGAAAAAAATAGCTTGAGCAGTTTCCATAATCCTTCATTCAATCTCCCCCAGTTGTTTATGATTTACAGAACTATACTTAAATTATCACAACCAAACATCTATGAAATTTTAGTATGAACAATGTAGATTTGTTGAATGTGTGAATGGTAACTTGGTTCTGTTTTATATTAATAAATACTATGCATTATTATAAAGTATTTGTGCTTACTAACTTGTTTCTTTTGGCTTATTCTGAAAAAATCCTGCATATAATCTTGCTTTTGACACTGCAGACACTTTAATTGACAGACTGTGAGATCATAAACAAAGAGTAATGACTTCTTAATGTGATCAAACAGCAGGAGGGGAAGAAAACTCTTCAAATATGGCATATTTAACAATTAGCAATTTAGGGAAGAGCATAACCATAAAAAAAACACACAATTTAGGTAGGGGAGACAAGATGGCGGGGAACTAGGAGGAGGCTCTGGTTCAACATGTCCCCTAAAGTGAGCTGATTACCTACCAAGGAACTCCGATCACTCATGATATCAGCCTGAGATCAGAATTCTACTCGTCAGGATCTCTACGGGGGCAGAAGACGCCAGTGGGCAGGTAAAGCGGAGCGGGAATGCCAGACTGGTATCAGAAGATAAACAAAAGGGGGAGGGAGCCACCAGAGGAAACGCATTGGGAAGTAATACCCCAGTACGAGAGTGCCCTACGACTGGGGACCAGCATTAACTTGAAGACTGATAAAAAGCACTCAAAAAGAGAAAAGATCGCAGGGGGAAATTGTGGGAATTGGAACTGTTAGGGAGAGGGGCTTAAGTCCCCCACGGAGGGCAGACACCGCTGGCGCTGAGCCAGAGAGAGTGCAGCGGAGAAACCAGGTCCTGGTCTCTGAGCTGTGAGGAGACCTCCTAAGGGCGCTTGGTGTGTGGCAGGAGCTGGGACTCTCCCAGAGCAGAAACAGACTTTTGCAGTCCCCACGTGTGTGCCACGCCTCGCTAGCAGAGCCTGAGACGTGCTCCACCCCCTCCCCTGAGAGAGGCGCGCGGGCACCAGCGGGGGCTCTAGGACCCAGAAAGTCTGATCGCTCCCAGCTCCGGCCAGCGGGAAAATCTCTGTGTGCCTTCCCTGCTTGGAAACTCTCTGGCGGTCTGGAGCTGCCCAGACAGCAGCCGCTTGTGGTATTGAATACAAGCAGGACACACAGGTGTTCCCAGAGATCGCGGCTGGGAACCTGCTCTGCAGCACCCAGAGGGGAACGGACTGGGGCTTCTCTCTGGGAGTAGTTTGCTTTCCTCTAAACCTCCAAGAACCATCCAGAGCTGCCAAGGGGGGAGAGAAAACAAAGGAACAGACATAAAAACCTCCAGAGAACAAAAGCCTAAAGGCCCGGTTTCCTCAGAGCCCACCCCCTGGAGGGGAGTGGGAGGACTTAACTCAGGAAACACCGCCTGAAAACCCACGTGGCAGGCCCCTCCCCCAGAAAGCCAACCCGCCGAGAAGACAACAATCACTACTACTTCATAGATACGTTTAATTCTTAATTCGTTCCCACTATTCTGGTTCATTTTTAAAATATTTTAATCTTTTTTATTTTGTTATATAGATTTTTTTAGCCTATTTACCATCACAGTGAGACGTCCAGTACATCAAATTCCATAATAACCTTCTAACCTGAACTTTTTGATACATATACCCATGGTGTTTTTTTTGCTTTTCTATTTTTTATATATTTTTTTAAAATTTCACTTTAGTTTAGATCATTCTTTTCTTTACTTTTATTTGATAATATTCATATAGAGTTAAAATTCAAGGTAATCCCCTTTCCCCAATCAATACTACCCCTATAGGTAAACCAATTTTTAATCCCTGATATCTTAGGAAAGTTGTATCCTTTAAAAAAGATATCAAGATAGATCCAGGAAGAAG
>PISX010028799.1:0-21034 GCA_004024625.1 Mellivora capensis | reverse complement strand
TTTTTTTTTTTTTTTTTTTTAAAGATTATTTATTTATTTATTTGACAGACAGAGATTACAAATAGGCAAGAGAGGCAGGCAGGGAGAGAGAGGAGGAAGCAGGCTCTCCGCGGAGCAGAGAGCCCGATGTGGGGCTCGATCCCAGAACACTGGGATCGTGACCTGAGCCGAAAGCAGAGGCTTTAACCCACTGAGCCACCTAGGCGCCCCACCATTTGTATATCTTCTTTGGAGAAGTGTGTGTTCATGTCTTATGCCCATTTTTTGACATGATTATCTGTTTTTTTGTGTGTTGAGTTTGAGGAGTTCTTTATAGATCTTGGATATCAGCCCTTTGTCTGTACTGTCATTTGCGAATATCTTCTGCCATTCCGTGGGTTGTCTCTTTGTTTTGTTGACTGTTTCCTTTGCTGTGCAGAAGCTTTTGATCTTGATGAAGTCCCAAAAGTTCATTTTCGCTTTTGTTTCCTTTGCCTTTGGAGACATATCTTGAAAGAAGTTGCTGTGGCTGATGTTGAAGAGGTTACTGCCTGTGTTCTCCTCTAGGATTTTGATGGATTCCTGCCTCACATTGAGATCTTTTATCCATTTCAAGTTTATCTTTGTGTATGGTGTAAGAGAATGGTTGAGTTTCATTCTTCTACACATAGCTGTCCAATTTTTCCCAGCACCATTTATTGAAGAGATTGTCTTTTTTCCACTGTATATTTTTTCTTGCTTTGTCAAAGATTAGTTGACCATAAAGTTGAGGGTCCATATCTGGGCTCTCTACTCTGTTCCACTGGTCTAAGTGTCTGTTTTTGTGCCAGTACCATGCTGTCTTGGTGATCACAGCTTTGTAGTAAAGCTTGAAATCAGACAATGTGATGCCCCCAGTTTTTTCTTTTTTAACATTTCCTTAGCGATTCAGGGTCTCTTCTGATTCCATACAAATTTTGGGATTATTTGCTCCAGCTCTTTAAAAAATGCAGAATTTTTCAAATTTTGAAACAAAGTGGAATTTTGATCAGAATGGCTTTGAAAGTATAGATTGCTCTAGGCAGTATAGACATTTTAACAATGTTTATTCTTCTGATCCATGAGCATAATCCAGAACTTCTGACAGGAAATATGATTATATCAAGCACTTATTTTTGCAGAATCATAATGTTCGAACAGGATCTTATATGTCTAAAAGTTGCTGCTAAGTGGTAATCTACCCTGTTTGAACACCCCTGGGGAAATTGAACTCATTTTTCCCCAAGGTAGTCAATCACAGATTTTAACTGCTCCTAGAATATTTTTCTTTATTCTAGCTCAAAATTTTTCTTCTTGCATCTGATCTGCACAAACATGACTCCTGAGCATTTTAATGGCAAAGAAGAAGTAATACTTGTTAACATGCTTCATGACTTCTAAGGCTGAGTCCAGCATCTCAGAGAACAGGTCATTATCTCTCCCTGGATCCGTGAATTCATCACAGTGCAAAAAATATAGGAAAGATCGTCTTATTTTATTTGACATAGAGTCGGTGTGTCTTTGCTATTTTGAGGGTTTTTGTCATTTTGGAAGAGAAATATTAATGTCAGGAATTGTGTTCAATGATTGTTGTCTTAGTTTAAGAAACCGCCACAGACATCCCAGCCTTTAGCAACCCCCATCCTAGTCATTCAGCAGCTATGGACATGGAGGCCGCCCCCCACCCCCACCAGTAAAAAGGTGATGCCTCACTGAGCGCTCATGTGATGGTAAGCATTTTTTTTAGCAATAAAATATTTTTAAAATAAGGCATGCACATTTTTAAAATTGACATATAATGTATTATTTGTTTCAGGGGTACAGGTATGTGATTCATCAGTCTTACACAATTCACAGCACTCACCATAGCACATATTCTCCCCAGTGTCCACCATCCAGCCACCCCATTCCTCCCACCTTCCTCCCCTCCAGCAAGCCTCTGTTTCCTGAGATTAAGAGTCTCTTATGGTTTGTCCCCCTCTTTGGTTTCATCTTGTTTCATTTTTTCCTCCCTTCCCCTATGATCCTCTGTCTTATTTCTCAAATTCCTCGTATCATTGAGATCATATGATAATTGTCTTTCTCTGATTAACTTCTTTCACTTAGCATAATACCCTCTAGTTCCATTCATGTCATTGCAAATGGCAAGAGTTTTTTTTTTTTTTAATTTATTTATTTGTCAGAGAGAAAGAGCGTGAGAGAGCACAAGCAGGCAGAGTGGCAGGCAGAGGCAGAGGGAGAAGCAGCCTCCCTCTTGATAAAGTAGCCTGATGTGGGACTCAATCCCAGGATGCTGGGATCATGACCTGAGCTGAAGGCAGCCGCTTAACCGACTGAGCCACCCAGGCATCCCAAGAGCTCGTTTTTTTGATGGTTGCATAATATTCCATTGTGTATATATACCATATCATCCTAATCCATTCATCTGTTGATAAATATCTGGTCTCTTTCCATAGTTTGGCTATTGTGGATATTGTTGCTATAAACATTCGGGTGCACGTGCCCCTTCAGATCACTACATTAGTATCTTTGGGGTAAATACAGTAGTGCAATTTCTGGGTCATAGAGTAGCTCTATTTTCAACTTCTTGAGGAATCTCCATATTGTTTTCCAGAGTGGCTGCACCAGCTTGCATTCCCACCAACAATGTAGGAGGGTTCCCCTTTCTCTGCATCCTCACCAGCATCTGTTGTTTCCTGACTTGTTAATTTTAGCCATTCTGACTGGTGTGAGGTGGTATCTCACTGTTGTTTTGATTTGCATTTCCCTGATGTCGAGTGATGCTGAACACTTTTTCATATGTCTGTTGGCCATTTGGATGTCTTCTTTGCGGAAATGTCTGTGTCTTCTATCCATTTCTTGATTGGATTATTTATTCTTTGGGTGTTGAGTTTGATAAATTCTTTATAGATTTTGGGTACTAGGGCTTTATCTGTTATGTCACTTGCAAATATGTTCTCCCATTATGTTGATTTTCTTTTGGTTTTGTTGACTGTTTCCTTTGCTGTGCAAAAGCTTTTTATCTTGATGAAGTCACAATAGTTGATTTTTGCCCTTGTTTCCCTTGCCTTTGATGATGTTTCTAGGAAGAAACAAGAAGTTGCTGCAGCTGAGGTCGAAGAGGTTGCTGCCTGTGTTCTCCTCAAGGATTTTGATGGATTCTTGTCTCACACTGAGGTCTTTCATCCATTTTGAGTCTATTTTTGTGTGTGGTGTCAGGAAATGGCCCAGTTTCATTCTTCTGCCTATGGCTGTCCAATTTTCCCAACACCATTTGTTGAAGAGACTGTCTTTTTTCCATTGGACATTCATTGCTGCTTTGTCGAAGATTAGTTGACTATAGAGTTGAGGGGCCTTTTTTGGGCTCTCTATTCTGTTCCATTGATCTATGTGTCTGTTTTTGTGCCAGTACCATACTTCTTGATGATTACAGCTTTTTAATAAAGCTTAAAGTCTGGAATTGTGGTGCCACCAACTTTGGTTTTCTTTTTCAACATTCCTCTGCTATTCGGGGTCTTTTCTTGTTCCATATAAATTTTAGGGTTATTAATTCCATTTCTTTGAAAAACATTGATGGTATTTTGATAGGGACTGCATTAAATGTGTAGATTGCTGTAGGTACTATAGACATTTTCACAATATTTGTTCTTCCAATCCCTGAGCATGGAACGTTTTTCAATTTCTTTGTGTCTTCCTCAATTTCGTTCATGAGTATTTTATAGTTTTCTGAGTACATATTCTTTGCCTCTTTGGTTAGATTTATTCCTAGGTATCTTATGGTTTTGGGTGCAATGGTAAATGGGATCAACTCCTTAATTTCTCTTTCTTTTGTCTTGTTGTTGGTGTATAGAAATGCAACTTATTACTGTGCATTGATTTTATACCCTAACACTTTACTTAATTCCTCTATGAGTTCTAGCATTTTTGGAGTGGAGTCTTTTGGGTTTTTCACATAAAGAATCATATCATCTGCAAAGAGTGAGAGTCTGACTTCTTTGCTGATTCAGATGCCTTTTATTTCTTTTTGTTGTCTGATTGCCAGGAATAGGAATTCTAGTACTATATTGAATAGCAGTGGTGATAGTGGATAGCCCTGTCATGTTCCTGACCTTAGGGGCAAAGTTCTCAGTTTCTTCCCATTGAGAACTGTTGGGCTTTTCATAGATGGCTTTTAGGATATTGAGGTGTGTACACTTTATCCCTACACTGTGAATAGTTTTGATCAAGAGAGGATGGTGTACTTTGTCAAATGCTTTTTCAGCATCTATTGAGAATATCATATGGTTCTTGTTCTTTTTAATGTATTGTATCACATTGATTGATTTGTGGATATTGAACAAACCTTGCAGCCCAGGAATAAATTCCACTTGGTTGTGATTAGCAATCCTTTTAATGTACTTTGGTGAGAATGTTTGCACCCATGTTCATCAGGGATATTGGTTTGTAATTCTCCTGTTTGATGGAGATTTGATGGAGATCATTTCGCAATCAAGATAATTCTGGCCCCATAGAATGACCTTGGAAGTTTTCCTCTCATTTCTATTTTTCGGAACAGTTTCAGGAGAATAGGTATTAGTTTTCCTTTAAATGTTTGGTAGAATTCTCCTGGGAAGCCATCTGGCCCTAGGCTCTTGTTTGTTGGGAGATTTTTGATTACTCCTTCAATTTCCTTGCTGTTTATGGGTCTGTTCAGGTTTTCTGTTTCTTCCTGGCTCAGTTTTAGTAGTTTGTATGACTCTAGGAATGCATCCATTTCTTCCAGATTGTCTCATTTGCTGGCATATAGTTGCTCATAGTATGTTCTTATAATTGTATTTCTTTGGTGTTGGTTGTGATCTCTCATCTTTCATTCACGATTTTATTAATTTGGGTCCTTTCACTTTTCTTTTTGGTAAGTCTGGCTGGGGGCTTATCAATCTTATTAATTCTTTCAAAGAACCAGCTCCTAGTTTCATTGATCTGTTCTTTTGGTTTCTATTTCATTGATTTCTCCTCTGATCTTTATTATCTCCCCCCCTGCTGGGTTTAGGCTTTCTTTGCTGTTCTTTCTCCAGCTCCTTTAGGTGTAGGGTTAGGTTGTATATTTGAGACCTTTCTTTTTTCTTGAGAAAGGCTTGTATTGCTATATACTTTCCTTTCAGGACTGCCTTTGGTGTGTCCCAAAGATTTTGAACAGTTGTGTTTTCATTTTCATTTGTTTCCGTGAATTTTTTTCTTTCTTTTTTAAAATTTTTTTTAAAATTTCATTTCTTTTGAGCGTAACAGAATTTGTAGTTTTACAACACACCCAGTGCTCTGTGCAATGTGTGCCCTCCATAATACCCACCACCTGGCCCCCCAACTTCCCACCCCCCGCCCCTTCAAAACCCTCAGGTGGTTTTTCAGAGTCCATAGTCTCTCATGGTTCATCTCCCCCTCCAATTTCCCTCAACTCCCTTCTCCTCTCCACTCCCCATGTCTTCCGTGTTATTTGTTATGCTCTGCAAATAAGTGAAACCATATGATAATTGACTCTCTCTGCTTGACTTATTTCACTCAGCATAATCTCTTCCAGTCCCAATTCTTATTGAATCTACTGGTTGACCCATTCATTCTTTAGTAGGATGCTCTTTAGCCTCCATGTATTTGAGTTCATTCCAGCTTTCCTCTTGTGATTGAGCTCTAGCTTCAGAGAATTGTGGTCTGAAAATATGTAGGGAATGATCCCAATCTTTTGGTACCAGGTGAGACCTGATTTGTGATCCAGGATGTGATCTATTCTGGAGAATGTTCCCTGTGCACTAGAGAAGAATGTGTATTGTGTTGCTTTGGGATGGGATGTTCTGAACATATTTGTGAAGTCCCTTTGGTCCAGTGTGTCATTTAAAACCTTTATTTCCTTGTTGATCTTTTGCTTAGATGATGTGTCCATTTCAGTGAGGGGGGTGTTAAAGTCCCCTACTATTATTGTATTATTATTGATGTTTTTCCTTGATTTTGTTTTTAATTGATTTATATAATTGACTGCTTCCATGTTAGGGGCATAGATATTTAAAATTGTTAGATCTTCCTGTTGAATAGGACCTTTAAGCATGATAAAGTGTCCTTCCTCCTCTCTTTTATAGTCTTTGGTTTAAAATCTAATTTATCTGATATAAGGATTGCTACTCCAGCTTTCTTTTGATGTCCATTAGCATGGTAAATTGTTTTCCATCCCTTCACTTTGAATCTGGAGGTGTCTTTGGGTCTAAAATGAGTCTCCTGTAGACAGCATATGATGGGTCTGGTTTTTTTTAATCCACTGTGATACCCTGTGTCTTTTGATTAGGGGTTGTAGCCCATATACACTGAGGGAAGCTATTGAAAAATATGAATTTAGTGCCATGTGTTGCCTGTAAGGTTACTATTACTCTGTTCCTTTCTGGTGTATGTCACTTCTAGGCTCTCTCTTTGCTTAGAGGACCCCTTTCAATATTTCCTGTAGGGCTGGTTTGGTATTTACAAATTATTTAAGTTTTTGTTTGTCCTGGGAGCTTTTTTAAAAAAATCTTTACTTCTATTTTCAATGACAGCCTAGCTGGATATAGTATTCTTGGCTGCATATTTTTCTTATTTAGTGCTCTGAATATATCATGCTCATCCTTTCTGTTCTTCTAGGTCTCTGTGGATACGTCTATGGCCAGTCTAATATTTCTTCCTTTGTTAGGTTATAGACCTCTTGTCCTGGGCTGTTTTCAGGATTTTCTCTTTGTCTCTGAGACTCGTAGGTTTTACTATTAAATGGTGGGGTGTTGGCCTGTTTTTATTGATTTTGAGGGGGGTTCTCTGTGCCTCCTGGGTTTTGAGGCTTGTTCCCTTTGCCAAATTAGGGAAATTCTCTGCCATAATTTGCTTCAATATACCTTCTGTCCCTCTGTCTTTCTTCTTCTTCTGGGATCCCAATTATTCTAATATTGTTTCATCTTATGGTGTCAGTTATCTCTCGAATTCTCGAATTCTCCCCTTGCAGTCCAGTTTTATCTCTGTTTTTCTCAGTTTCTGTATTCTCCATCTTTTGGTCTTCTGTATCACTAATTCTCTCTTCTTCCTCATTTATCCTAGCAGTAAAGAGCCTCCATTTTTTTATTGTACCTCATTAATAGCCTTTTTTATTTTGACTTGGTTAGATTTTACTTCTTTTATTTCTCCAGAAAGGATTCTCTAGTATCTTCTATGCTTTTTTTAAGCCCAGCTAGAATCTTTGTAATTGTCATTTGGAACTCTAGTTTTGACATCTTACTAATGCATATATTGATTAGGTCTCTGGCAGTCAGTACTGCCTCTTGTTCTTTTTTTTGAGATGAGTTTCCATTTTGTCATTTTGTCCAGAGAAGAACAGATGAATGAGAGAACAAAATGCTAAAATGTTAGCAACAACTGCAGAAAAAGTATACACTAACCAAATTGGAAGAGACCTGAAACTGGGTGGAAAAGAAAGGGAGGGGGCAAAAAAAAAAAAAAAAAAAAAAAAAAAAAAAAAAAAAAAAAAAAAAAAAAAAAAAAAAAAAAAAAAAAAAAAAAAAAAAAAAAAAAAAAAAAAAAAAAAAAAAAAAAAAAAAAAAAAAGAGAAGAAAGAAAAAAGAAAGAGAGAAAAGAATATGGTCAGGCCAGTGAATATAAAAGTACCACACCGTAGATTTGGGATATATTTTGGTCAGTTAGATGAAACTGCCTCCCAGGATTTTAAAGAAAGAAAAACTTTATACACACACACACACACACACACACACGGGTAAATATGATGAAGGGATGGAATATGACTGTAAAGATGAAATTTAAAAAAGAGTCTAAAAAAGGACTTGATAAGAAGTTCATTGAAAAAACGAGAGGAATAAAATTAACAAAAGAAAAAAAAAGGAGAGAATGTGATCAGGCAGAAGTCTAGAACAATGCCATACACTAGATTTTGGTTATATTTTAGTCTGTTAGAAGGAACTGTATCACAAAATTTTAAAGAAAGAGAAACTTATATACATATATATATATATATATATATATGGTTAAATAAAATGAAGGGATAGAATATGATGTTAAAATGAAAATTAAAAAAGATTTTAAAAAAGGAATTGACAAGGTGTTGGTTGAAAAAGGAAAGAAGAAAAATAAAAAATAATAAAAAAGAAAATTAGAAAAAAAATTAATTTCAAAAGTCTAAAGAATCATGGGAAAGAAGCCATGAGAAGTTTTGCAATTCTCATTGATCAGAGAGCTTGGTCTTGGCTGGATGTTCTTGCTGATCTGAGGGAAGGGCCTGTTGCAGTGATTCTCAAATGTTCTTGCCCAAGGCAGAATTGCACTGCCCTTGCCAGGGGGCAGGCTAGGTAATCTGCTTGGGAGCTTTTGTTCCCTGAAAGCTTTCCATACTGCTTTGGAGGACAGGAATGAAAATGGCGGCCTCCCAATTTCTGGCCCTGTGGGAGCTGAGAGCTCATGGCCCCACTCTTCAGTGCACCCTCAGAGAAAAGCAGTCAATCCCTCCTGTCTCCTGGTCTCCAGCTGTGCTCTGTGCTCACCTGGCCTGTGACCAAGCATTTCTATCTCTGGTGCACGGCTCCTTTTGGAGTCTCCAAACCCAGCAGATTCCTGCAGTGTGCTTCCGTGCCACTCCTCCTGAGGAGGAAAGTAAGTGTCCACAGATCTGCCTCTTGTGGGGTCCCTGCTTGAAGAGCAGTGGCCCAACTGTGCCAGGGATCATGGTTTAAGGTAACCCTGAACTGAGAGTCCCTCCTTGGCTCAGTCTTTGCAGCCAGCTTCCCAGCTCTGATACCTGGGAGCTCTCCCACACTCAGTCACCCCCAGTCTTTCTGTGACCTTGACTGTGACCACACTATCCCAGCCAGGGTTCCACCCCCTGCTTAGCTACTGGAGCGATGTCCCTCTGTGGAGCAGACTTCTAAATGCTCTGTGGCTTTATCACTTGCTGGGAGTCAGCTGATGGAGGCTCCCTCCCACCATGGTCTATCTTCCCTTGTATCACCTCGGATTCACTTCTCTGTATGTCCTACCTTCGAGAAAGTGATCGCTTTTCTTGGTATGCACATTTTTTTAAAAGACATAAAGCTATTACACACTTAAAAGATTACAGTATAGTGTAAACATGATTTTCTAGGCATTGGGAAATCAAAATATTCATTTACTAACCCTATTATTGAGGTGTTTTGGAACTGAACTCGCAATATCTCTGAAGTATGCCTGTACATAATTTGTAGTAGTGTAACACATAATAGTAGTATATAATAATAATAGGATAATGCATAATGAAATGTTGGCTAAGTTATATTATTTATTTATTTATTTTTAAAGATTTTATTTATTTATTTGATAGAGATTACAAGTAGTCAGAGAGGCAGGCAGGGAGAGAGGAAGAAGCAGGCTCCCTGCTGAGCAGAGAGCCCAATGTGGGGCTTGATCCCAGGACCCTGAAACCATAACCTGAGCCGAAGGCAGAGGCTTTAACCTACTGAGCCACCCAGGCGCCCCAGCTAAGTTATATTTAAAACACATTATTTATAGTAAAGATTTTAGGTTATAAAAATCCAAAGCTTTTGTGAAAGGTAATAATTTAAAATGTACTATTTTGGGGATGCCTGGGTATCTCAGTGAGTTAAGTGTCTGCCTTTAGCTTAGGTCATGATCTCAGGGTCTTGGTATAGAGCCTCACCTCAGGCTCTCTGCTCATCTAGGAGCCTGCTTCTCTCTCTGCCTGCTCTGCCTGCCCTCCCCTTGCTTGTGCTGTCTCTGACAAATAATACGATCTTTTAAAAAAATAAATAAAAAAGTGCCACTTTTGTAACAACTGAAGTTTAACCCTAAAGCAGTAAGTAACTAAATGGCTGTAGTTTCAGTTAGATCACAGTGGGAAAAGCAAGCAGGTCCCAAACTCTGACTAAACATCAGTTGTTTGACAAAACAGTTCCTGAAATATTTTGCCTTTTGGTGTAAGGATATCACTGTAAGCCCAGGAAGGTACAAAGGATGTAGAAAGACACCAATAGGAATGTACAATTATAGCCTTAGAGAAGTATAAAAAAATTATAGGACTAACAAGCAAAATGAAGGTTAAAAACCACTCTTATGTTTTTTTTTAAAGATTTTATTTATTTATTTGACAGTCAGAGATTACAACTAGGCAGAGAGGCAGGCAGACAGAGAGGAAGGAAAGCAGACTCTTTGCTGAGCAGAGAGCCAGATGCGGAGCTTGATCCCAGGACCCTGGGATCATGACCTGAGCCGAAGGCAGGGGCTTTAACCCACTGCGCCACCCAGGTGCCCCAAAAAACTACTCTTATGTTTTGAGTTTAAGTATAAGAATAGCAATACATTTTGAAGCAATCTTATTTCCTATGTTTGCTGCTTTAAGCATTTGGGCTGTTCAAAAGACACTCTCTGATTGCATTTTAAATTTTGTATAGGACTTGAGCAATTTAGTTGAAATTAATGTTGAAATGTTTAAGCAGGCTTCAGATTCCCTTTAGTAGTGAATTAGCTATTTCTTTGTAATGAATTACCCTACAGCTGATCTCACAGTTTTTGTGTGTCAGCAGCTAGGCTTGGCTCCCCTGGGTTGCTCTGACTCATGATTTCTCACAAAGCTGCCTTCAGGGCATGGGCCACAGTTGGGTCCTCAAGTCCGAGCTTCAGGAGGAAGGATCTGCTTCAGAGCTCATTCACTGTGGCTGTTGGCTGGCCCCAGGAACTCACTGGCTATTGCCCCAGACTTCAATTTCTTGCTCCATGGATCTCTCATGAAGCCATAGGGCTTCACAACATAGCTGTTTGTTTCTTGTGGGGGTGGGGGAAGATGGTAGAGAGATATATAAACCAGTTCACACTTCCAAGAAAAGGTTTAGGCAATGGCATGAACACCAGGAGGTATGGGAGATAATTGGAGGCCATTTTCAACAATTCAAATTACAAATATTAGCAAATATTATTTTCCATTTGCAAAAGCCTGTGGTCAAGTTTGTAATGGTCAATTTGTTTCCCGATTTGTAACTTGATTAAACTATCAACTCCTCGAGGTCGTGCACTGTGACTCATCTCTTCTTCAGCGCTTGATATAGTAGCCACAATGTGAGAAGTGCTCCAGAAATTCAGGCTGGATTTTATTTAAGTTATTTGGTTACTGATCACTTAAATTAAATTATAATTAAATGGTTATAATAATGATAATTAAAAGAATCTGAATAACAAGAGTGCTTTCTGAAAACTTATAAGACCTGTGATATCTGCTGCCATTTTATAAATTTAATTCGGCTTACTACACTACTCAAAGGATCTTTTTCATTTCTGATGTTGTAATTTTGCATGATGACCACCAGATGGCACCACCACACAGATTAAGCTCTAAAATCAAGGCACTTAAATTTAGAGAAGTCTTGCATTTAAGAATAAAGTAACATCTATTCTCATAAACTGCCATTGGGAATGTTAGTAGACCATTACTGCAAATAAACTTATCAAAACACATTTTATTTTATTTTTTTAAAGATTTTATTTATTTGACAGAGACGTAGCAAGAGAAGAACACAAGCAGGGGGAGTGGGAGAGTGAGGAGCTCCCTGCTGAGTAGAGAGCCCAGTATGGGGCTTGATCCCATGACCCTGGGATCATGACCTGAGCCAAAGGCAGATGCTTAACGACTGAGCCACCCAGGTGCCCCAGAAAAATATAGTTTAGTATTAAAAAATGGTAGTAATTTTTGAGCTAATGATTCTACTTCTAGAAATCTGTCTTCAGAAAATGATATATGTGAACCAAATGCTACACACTTAGATTTTTATCCCAGCATTATTTGAATTGCCAAATACCAGGGAAAAATCTCATGTCCAACAATAGTGGGACGGTTGATATATATGATACAACCTTCCAATTGAAAAATACGAAAACCTTAAAATTATTTTTATGAAGTATTCAATGATATGACAAATGTTTTGGACATAATATTAATTGAAAAAATTGGATTGCAAAATACTGTGTGATCCCTATCATGTATAAAATATACATAGAAAAAATGGAAAGGAAATGTATCAAAATATATATTATCAGGGGCACAGTGGATTTAGCCTCTGTCTTTGGCTCAGGTCATGATCTCAGGGTCCTGGGATAGAGCCCCGCATTGGGCTCCCTACTAAGCAGAGAGCCTGCTTCTCTCTCTTCCTCTGCCTGTTGCTCTGCCTACTTGTGATCTCTCTGTGTCAAATAAAAAAAATATATATATAAAATCAGGCAATTTTAAGGTTTTTTCCTTCATATTTTCCTTATTGCCCCAAGTTTTAACAAAGACTAGCTAGAAATAATACTACATATTATCAAGAAGAAGAAGTCAAGTGTGAGGACAACAAAACAATGGAATGGAAGTTTTTTTCACTTATCATAACTTAAAATTATTTGTCCTCTACTATGTTAAACCATAAAAATATTTACTTGTTCATTAATTATCTGGTGTCTTTTATATGCCAGACATCGTACCGTGTGCTGGTTATACAGAAGTGAGTAAATCACAATTTCTGCCTTTAGTGAACATATGGTTAACTCAGAGAGAGAGAGGGAGGAAGAGAGAGAAGCAGATATTCTGTAAGGTAAGGTGACAGATGCAAAAAATCTAATAATGATATAGTATATTTTTCAGTTTCAATCTCCCAAGTTGAACTGTCAAATGTTCTATTTATGAATGTGACATAGTGAACTTTGTACATATTTTTCATTGACTAAAGATTTCCAAGAGCAGACATGCGTGAATAATACTTGCCAGTATTTATCTGCTGGAAAAGATATTAACTACCTGTGAGAAAGAGATTATTGGCACTGTTATTCAGGTAGGTTAGAGTACAGAACACCATTACTAAAAATTCTTGGTTTGAGTTTACCAACATTTGGATTGTGGGACTGTACTCAGTTTCTCTAATGCAGATTTCCACAAGATTGAAAGGAGACAAAAAATACAACAAGGTGAAAACAAGTTCTGGGCACAAACACTACATTTTCAAGCATCAAACACTTTAATACAATATCAGATTCTCATATGGATGTTTGTTACTGACCATACTGGAAGAATCCATACCCAAGAGACCAAATTTAAAGTAAGTAAAGGATTTAAAGGTAAATTTTGAATCAATGTTATTTTAAAAATCTACCTTTTGCCTTGTTTTTGGACCTTGCATGAAAATGAGGAAAGAGAGGAGGCCCTTGTCAGGGTCACCACACACTGAAACCTTCTTGCACTGGGCTCTGTGGTACACAGTGAGCATCTTGACTTTGAGACTTCCTGTGTGGTTTTAGCTCAAATAACTGAGGTAACCCCAGCTGTTGGGCTAGATATGTTGATAATCTCTCAGGAAGTATCTGAGTTTATTTTTATGTTTTATTTTCATAGAGTATTGTATAGTGCCTTTTATAATGGGCTTTCATCTATCCTTACAATGGTGGAGGGTTGAGTTGGCATAGACAAGTAGCAGGTGATCGAAAACTCACTTATGTGTTAATTATATTTTGTATTTTACTATTGGATTGAATACACTTTGACAAAGCAATATCAAATGATATTTCTGAGCCTCAACGCTTTGGTAATTAGTGAAGGTAGGCCAAGAAGGGCGAGGTGCTGGTAGGAAACCAGGTGAGCATGAAAAAATGCAAATGTCAATCCACTTAGTGGATAAGTCTTTGGGATGTGACACTGAGAGGTGAGTTCAGAGCTGCTTCTCTGTAGGCTGTGAATTGAATGCCTCCTGGCACAGTGCCTGCTCTTGGTGTATTACCATTAAGTGAGGGAGGATTCTCTGTTAGCTTGGACCTGGAGATGACCTTTTTTGGTTGTCAAAATTTGGGCATGGAGGCAGAAGCATAAAGTGTAATTGAGCCTGGTTGTTAATTTGTAAAAATATAATGAGACGCCATATAGATCATTCAACATATTCCCATTTTGTACTAAGTTAAGAAAGAATTTTATGTTCAGAGACATCTTTACTTTCGAACTACAGTCAAACTCTTTGACTTTTTAGTTTCTCTTTGTTATTTATCCCACTCATGGGTTTAAGGTTAGAGACTTTTCACAGCTATGATTCACTTGCTTCTGATGTCAGTACCAGTAGATTTCAAAATTTAGTTTGCCTCAGAATCATCTGGAGAGCTTGTTAAAATACAGATCATTGGACCCCCCTCAGTTCCTGGTTCATTGATTCAGAAGTGGGGCCCAAGAATGCATTTAAATAGTGGAGCAGGGAGCCTAAGGTGGGGCTCAATCCCAGAACCCTAGGATCATGACCTGAGCTGAAGGCAGGTGCTTAACCAACTGAGCCACCCAGGCATCCCTGCTCTAGTTTTTTTAAAAATTATTTTAAACTGCTGTTCATTTCTTCAAAAAAAAGTCTCAATTAGCCTTTCCATTTCAGAGCCATATTTTCTGATTAAATGCTATTTCCGCAGCTACAGAAGGAAGGAGTGAATTTAATGAGGTTTAAAAAAAAATGTAAGCCTTCATTCTGAGATCAGATTCTATCAGGGAAATAGCATTTAATCAGAAAATATGGCTCTGAAATGGAAAGGCTAATTGAGACTTTTTTTTGAAGAAATGAATAGCAGTTTCTCTTGTAGAGGAAGCAATTCCAAGGAAGGAATTCAGAGACTAACCATAGGGTATTG
The DNA here is from genome assembly GCA_004024625.1 of Mellivora capensis. NCBI lineage: Eukaryota > Metazoa > Chordata > Mammalia > Carnivora > Mustelidae > Mellivora > Mellivora capensis. The sequence goes on along the minus strand of PISX010028799.1, from coordinate 6,379 downwards.
GTAAATATAATTAAGGCTTAAACCTCATTAAAGTTCACACCTTCCTTCTGTAGCTGCCTTGTTCTCAAGGGAACCCCATTTGTGAACAAGTTCAGTTCCATTTCATTCAAGGGTCAAAATTATCCCTTTGTGGTTCCAACCCCCTTATATGATGTCCAAGTTCCCTACTTTCTCTGGAGGAGAACTTAGAAGTGTCTAGAACTGTTGAGATATGAAATCACCCAAAGACAACAGGTGGGTAGTAGAAAATGCATGACCCAGGCCAGCTGGGTTATTTCCTGCTTTCTTTTCCTTTATGTTCAAAAGTTCTCTTGTTGGAATTCATCTCCACATCATCTTGTACTCTCCCCCAGTGCCTGCGGGAAAACATCAGGTTCAACAAGCACACTTCTACTTTAGTCTCTTAGAGTACTTTCCTCATATATTAGTTTCATTTTTGTCCTGGGCTGGGTGAGAAAGAGTGTTTTTCAGGGTATGAGTGAGAGGGAGAGAAGAACTCAGAGAACAAGAAAACAGCTAGGGAAATCTTGTAACTCTATTTATGTATTCACTCGTACATTAGTTCATTTATATATTCTCTCTTCATTCAGCAAATGAGTCTGTGTGCCTTCCGTTAACATTACCTACCACTTTTTAAAAAAATTAACATATATTATTTGCCCCAGGGGTAAATAATCATCTGTGATTATTATCTGTGAATCATCAGGCTTACACATTTCACAGCACTCAGCACTTTTTACACTTTTTTTTTTTACTTTTTACACTTTTTAAGAGACTATTTTCCTTCCCCATATATCATTTTCTAACTAAATTAAAATGGTATATAATTAAAAATATGTTAAATATGTATATGAAATTTTTTTCAAGATTTTATTTATTTTTTTGAGAGAGAACAAGAGATAGCACGAGAGGGGAGAAGGTCAGAAGGAGAAGCAGACTCCCCATGGAGCTGAGAGCCTGACGTGGGACTCGATTCCGGGACTCTGGGATCATGATCCGAGCTGAAGACAGTCCCCTAACCAACTGAGGCACGCAGGCGCTCGTGTGTATGCAATTTAAATATACATTTAAATGTATAATATTTTAACATATGTCTATCAAGTGTGTTAACACATGTGTCATGGTCTTTATTTTTAAGCTCTAATCAAAGGTACAGAATTGATGATCTATGGTACAAATGTACATTTCTTTATCTCCTAATCATCAAGAGTCAAAATATATTTTTTCTGCTTTAAAGTGCTATATTTATTTATTTAATTAAAATTTTTTTTTTTCTCACCATAGCACATACCCTCTCCATTGTCCATCACCCAACCACTCCATCCCTCCCACCCTCCTCCCTTCCAACAACTCTTGGTTTGTTTCCTGAGATTAAGAATCTTTTATAGTTTGTCTCCCTCTTTGGTTTCATCTTGTTTCATATTTCCCTCCCTTCCCTTATGATCCTCTGTCTCATTTCTCAAATTCCTCATATCAGTGAGATCATATGATAATTGTCTTTCTCTGATTGACTTCTTTCGCTTAGCATAATACCCTCTAGTTCCATCCATGACATTGCAAATGGCAAGATTTCATTTTTTTGCTGGCTGAGTAATATTCCATTATATATATATATATATATATATATATATATACCAAATCTTATCTATCTGTTCATCTGTTGATGAACATCTAGGCTTTTTCTAAAGTTTGGCTATTGTGGACATTGCTGCTATGAACATTTGGGTGCATGTGCCCCTTCAGATCACTACGTTTGTATCTTTGGGTTAAAAACCCAGTAGTGAAATTGCTGGGTTGTAGGGTAGCTCTATTTTCAACTTTTTGAGGAAACTCCATACTGTTTTCCAGAGTGGCTGCACCAGCTTGCATTCCCACAAACAGTGTAGGAGGGTTCCCCTTTCCCCCCATCCTCACCAACATCTGTCATTTCCTGACTGGTTAATTTTAGCCAGTCTGAGTAGTGTGAGGTGGTATCTCATTGTGGTTTTGATTTCTGTTTCCCTGATGCCAAGTGATGTTGAGCACTTTTTCATATGTCTGTTGGCCATTTGGATGTCTTCTTTGCCTAAATGTCTGTTTGTGCCCATTTCTTGATTGGATTATTTATTCTTTGGGTGTGAGTTTGATAAGTTCTTTGTAGATTTTGGATACTAGCCCTTTATCTGATATGTCATTTGCAAATATCTTCCCTCAGTCTCTCAGTTGTCTTTTGGTTTTGTTGACTGTTTGTCAACACTTCTAAAATGTATCTGTTCAGTGCTTGCTTTGGCAGCACATATAATAAAATGTATCTGTTCAAATCACTTTTACTGACCCACAATCAGAAGATATTTATTAGTTGATAACAACATGTGTGCACATCCACAATTTTCTCACTGGAGCTTCACTAAAGTCCCCACATTAGGAATAGCCACAGCTATTACACAGAAGGAAATATAATTGCAAACATCTATTGAAGAATGCTAATCGAGTGTTATTCCTTGAAATGTCCTCAAATGAATCAGTAGTGAAATCAGGAGATTCACAATTGTTTCCAAACAAATTGAGAAGAAATAATTTTCACACTCGACTCAGTTATGAATGAATGACAATAGGACTCAAACTAATTTTCTGTAATATATAACTAAGGATATTTGTTTTTCAACACTGCTTTATCGTGTAGATGATAAGATATGGAATAAGCAACTTAATGAACCTGGGCAAGCTGACTCTTATTTGGAACAGTGACTTCTGTTTTAAGTTGCTTGAATCATATACACAGAGTTTAAGCAATTGGAGGAAAGTATGCTAGGTGTTCTACATGAACTTTATTTTTTTCTATAGATGATAGAGTTTTTGTTGTCTTTGTCTGATTGGAGTTTGAAGTATGTGTTTTCACATCTGAGTAAACTGGGTTATTCAGTAAACTGAGTAATCTTTTATCTCTGAAGATTAAAAGAGAGATGGGTTAGTGTTTCTTTTTCATACTATTTCTGAGAAAGCATGTAAGTTATTCATGTGCATGAAGAGAGATGAAAGAATAGGATTTTCCCAAATATCAGAGATCTGTGGAATTGTTTTCTGCTTGGTAAAGTCCAGGTAAATCTCTTAAATGACAGAATCTTGAAAATAAATTAGACATAATATGTCCTGTGCTAAGTTATAATGAAACTCTTTAGAAAAATTATTTAACAAGGAACATAAAATAACATCAGGATTCAGTGAGGATTGGGGAAAATTACTCACTTTTTTTTGCATCTGCTTCTTGGAAGGAGGATGTTTGACCTCTGTATGTGTTCTATGTTTTCAATCACCTTGAAGAAATTTTAATATACAATTCTAGAAGTCAGAGAAAGTGACAGTTTTTATTTTTAAAACTAAGTTTTATTCTTATGCTCCACAAGTAAGTGAAACCATATGATAATTGACTCTCTCTGCTTGACTTATTTCACTCAGCATAATCTCCTCCAGTCCTGTCCATGTTGATACAAAAATTGGGTATTCATCCTTTCTGATGGAGGCATAATATTCCACTGTATATATGGACCATATCTTCTTTTTTTTTTCCTTTTATTCTTTTAAATTTCTTTTCAGCGTAACAGAATTCATAGTTTTTGCACCACACCCAGTGCTCCATGCAATACGTGCCCTCCATAATACTATATATTCTTTATCCATTCATCTGTGGAAGGGTATCTTGGCTCTTTCCACAGTTTGGCATCTGTGGCCATTGCTGCTATGAACATTGGGGTATAGATGGCCCTTCTTTTCACTACATCTGTATCTTTGGGGGTAAATATCCAGTTGTGCAATTGCAGGGTCATAGGGTAGCTCTATTTTTAATTTCTTAAGGAATCTCCACACTGTTTTCCAAAGTGGCTGTACCACCTTGCATTCCCACCAACAGTGTAAGAGGGTTCTCCTTTCTCCACATCCTCTCCAACACCTGTCATTTACTGTCCTGTTAATTTTGGCCATGAAAGATACTTTTAATGTATTGTTGGATTTGGTTTGCTGATATCATGTTAAAGATTTTTGCATTTATCAGGGGTATTAGCCTATATTTTCCTTTTTTGGTGGTGTCTTTCCTTGGTTTTGGTATCAAAGTAATGCTGAATTCATAAAATGAATTTGGAATGATGATCTCCTCTTGAATTAGAAGGAGAGGAGAAGTGAGTTGGGGGAAATCAGAGGGGGAGATGAATCATGAGAGACTGTGAACTCTGAGAAACAAACTGAGGGTTTTGCAGGGGATTGGGTGAGCCTGGTGGTGGGTATTAAGGAGGGCACGTATTGCATGGAGCACTGGGTATGGTGTATAAACGATGAATCTTGGAACACTGAAAAATAATAATAAAATTACTATATTAAAAAAAAAGAAACACTCTAAAAAAAAAACCCAAAAAACTAAGTTTTGAGTTTCAGTCCTTCCTGGGTTTTCTGTATACCACTGAAACTATTATTTCATGCCATTAAACTACTAAGATATGATTTTACCTTTGCAATTTATTTCCAACACAGATTTTGCCTTAGATTATTTTCTTTTATCAGTGATCAGCATATTTCTTTACTTGCTGAGGTACTGTCATTCATTTACCTTCTGGAGTTTTCCAGATGTGGTCTTAAATTGATTTTAAAAGAGCAGCAGTCTTATGATCTATGAAATACTTAAGCTACATTTAAAAATTATTCCTATCCAGAATGATGTCAAACAATTTGTATGAGTCATTTGTATTGTAAAGATAAATATGTTACCAAACAGATTATTCTAAAATTTTCCCCTCATGACTTTTCCTGATACATTGTTTTCCATTTTCTTTTCTGTTTCTTTCTCATGACTTAATGGCAGTTTTTTTCCCCATAATCTCCTAAAGGATCATTGTCACCTCTTCCAACATGATGTTAAAAAATGAATTCCCTAGGGGCTTCTGGGTGGCTTAGTCATTAAGCATCTACCTTAGGACTCAGGTGGTGATCCCAGGGTCCTGGGATTGAGCCCCACATAGGGCTCCCTGCTTGGCAGGAAGTCTGCTTCTTCTTCTCCCATCCCCTCCCTTCCCGTCCCTGCTTGTGTTCCTTCTCTCACTGCCTATGTCAAATAAATAAATAAAATCTTAAAAAAAAAGTGAATGCCCTACAATTAGGACCAATTTGGTTTAGTTGTGCTTCTGGGGGGTGTGTTGTATTATTTCTATAATATGTTTTTTCCAGTGTCAGTTTTCTTTCTTTCTTTCTTTTTTTTTTTTTTTTTTTACACATTTTTCCTTTTTTCCCCCCCATAACATTTGAAGGCGTAGCCTAAAAACAACCGGTTCGCCCTACAAATTTTTGAGGAGTTAATTTGTTTCAAGTATTTTAAATATTTTAAAATCAAACAAGGAAATTTATTTTTATTTTTGTATTAAAGATTTTATTTATTTGATAGAGAGTCCAAGCAGGCAAGGGAGAGGGAGAAGCAGGCTCCCTACTGAGCAGAGAGCCAGATGTGGGGATTGAGCCTAGGTTCCTGGGATCATGACCTGAGTGAAAGGAAGAGGCTTAAGGAACTGAACCACCCAGGTGCCCAAAACAAATTTATATGAAATAGAATTCTTATTCTACAAAAAATTAAAAATCTTATGCTCACTAGTTTGCCAGTGTACCATCAAATTAAACACTTTTTATATATTTTAATATTTTCAGGGGTTATGCTCTCTTGTTAGCTTTTATAATATAATTAGAACTATATAAGCCTCTATGTGCATAATATTTATTTATGATATTTAATAATTTCCCACAAGGTAATTTCTCTTAAGAAAACTTGATGGTCCATAAAAACATTCATAATGCCTTTAAAAGTTGTTTGCCAAGTCTGTAATATATCACAACGTGGAAGCTATGTCATATAAATAAGCAAAGTATTGATGTGGATGTGAAATAGAGGAACAGTTTATTATATAGACAAGAAAAAATAATCATTGATTAAATAATTAATTACTCATATTCTTCCTTCGTTGATGTGACCTTTTGCTCTGTTAACTCATGTAGTTAATCCAGGGGATCCAAGAAATATTTGCTAACAAAACCATCAGTTATATTCAGTGGTAAACTATGAAAAAATTACAAGAAGTAATTCACCTTGTAACGTAATTGTTAAATCAGAATTCATTAGCTTGTCTGCCTGCAAGGCTAATTTGACTGGATTGTATTTAAAAATCTCTGTTCTTGGGGGAGGAGTCAAGATGGCGGAGAAGTAGCAGGCTGAGACTACATCAGGTAGCAGGAGATCAGCTAGATAGCTTATCAATCCATTGCAAACACCTACAAATCCAACAAGAGACTAAAGAGAAGAAGAGCAACAATTCTAGAAACAGAAAATCGACCACTTTCTGAAAGGATGGTGGAGAAGTGAATCCAAAGC
>PISX010028798.1:0-21028 GCA_004024625.1 Mellivora capensis | reverse complement strand
ATAGTGAGAGTTTTTGGGCTGGGCTCTTCAACTACCTGATATCCCCACAATGGACAGGCACTGTCACTGCTGTCCTCTTGGGCATTCTCAGTGACAGCAATGAAAGACAGATCGTTGAACAACTGAGCCATTTCCAATTATTTGACTCTCATCATTCAAGTGATAAGTACTTCTCTGCCACAAATCTCTGTTTTTTTCTTTCTGATTCCTACAATCTTCACCACTGGAACACGTTAATTCAGGGACATTCCACTTGTACTGATGGCGTCGGAGATGTTTGGCAATCAAGGGAGTGAGAAGGTGTATGGTGGAGGGACTCTAGGCTCCTGAAAAAATGCATGAAGGAGCTCAATGTCCAATCTGAAGATCCACTAAGCCCTCTCATGTGGGAAAATCTATGGCAACATGCCACCATTATTTAGGGAGTTATTTGGTAATTCAGCATAAATTTAGTATAAATGTAGTAATATAACTACAAAATGTTGAAATCACCAAGCAAACTTCAATAGTTATCATCCTAGAACCTAGAGAAAATGACCAAAGAATGACCTGGCTTCCTCAGTCAGTAGGGCATGAGAGACTTTATCTCAGGGCTATGAGTTTGAGCTCCACATGGAACACAGTGTTGATGTAGGAATGAAAAGAAAACAACAGGACTTACACATGACAAAATCAATTGGGCTTGGACAACAGAGCTGGTCAATGTTGGGCTGGATCATCTCTCTTGTTCATTTAGCCACTGGGCTCTGAGTACTCAGGTGGTGCCAGGGCTTATCAGGAAAACAGTTTCTCCCTCTAGGTGATCAGGATTTATAGGGGCAGATGAAAAAAACATGAACCAAAAAGTTGAATGGAAAGAGCATTTGCTCCATAAGAAAAGAGCAAGGGACTACAACTGGGTCCTGAGCTCCACGAGGTGAGGGGTACAACAAGGCTGTGCTGAGATGACATTGAGAATTCCTGTGTCAGGAAAAGAGGGAGGCAGCCCTGCCTAAATCTGAGTGCATTTAGCCTGGCAGAGGGGACCATGTTGCATAGGATTGGAAGGAGAATATGATATTCCCACAGTGGCATTAGAAAGGAGGCCAGAGTGATTGGAGGAAGCTGAAGAGGGGAGAAGAGAGTTAAGGGAGGAGAGTCACTGCCTGGGGCAAATGGACAGTATCAGTAACCCACTCCTAGTTCTGTGTAACCATATTACCCCACACTCAGTGTCTTAACAATCACTGTCTCACAGTCTAAGGTGAGATTTTATGTACAGGAATCCAGCAGTGCTCAGCTCAGGGCTATTGACAGAGCCCCTCAGTACTTTGGGGCTGTGGACAACACCAAGGCAAGACATGTTGTATTGAGAACCTGAGTTCACTTAGGGGTTTTGGCAGGATTCAGACCATCTCAACTTGTGGCCATGTTCTGTGGAATGGAAGGAATCATTAAGTCCACACAACAGCAAGAGACAGGGTTACACAAATATGATTAAACAGGATATGAGATTTCAGGGAATCACTTGGAGGAAAAGGTGAAGATTGATGCATGGTTAGTGCCTTGCTCAGAATCACAGACTGTTAAGAAGCCTGAACCAGGCATAAACCCAGCTCTTTGTGAGTGTCCTCAAAGTTGGGGGCCTGGATGCACCTAGGATTCACTGGAGGGCTCTGCAAAAACTTGTGTTGAAGGCAAGGGCTACAGACATGCAGATGGTTTCAGGGTGAGGGAGAACATTGGTATCATAGACAAGAGGCATTCCAGGAAGTTCTTGTCTGTGGGGGAGCCCACGTCATTGCAAACCACTGTATGGACCCCTATCCACGTCACACCAATTGGAAGGTATTTATTAGCTCTGAGCACAGGATATGAAGTCTCTAGTGGTAAGGGTAGATTCTGACCACCAAGTGCCAAAGCTCCAATCCCTTCTTTAGGGTTTGCTTAGAAAATTAGAAAGCATAAGGTCTTAGGAAAGTATGGCCCACTCCTCCCACCCCTCTGTAGATGGCTGTCACCTTCTCGGATGTCAGAATGTAAGAACTGAAGAACAGATGTATGCCCACAGGAGCGATTGTGTATGTGCTCGCTCTCTCTCGCTCTCTCTCGCTCTCTCTCTCTCTCTCTCTCTCACACACACACACACACTTACACACAACTTTAGGGACAGTAGGGTGGGATCCGACGAGTAGTAGACTCAAAGAAACTGAGAGTAGGAGAAAAATGTGCTTGGAGGTATTTCCTACATGTGAAAAAACTCATCCAGTATCATACATATTATTCCACATTGCCTGTGGACATGTGGCGGAAGTCCATGCCACAATCATCTGTATTGTACAGACAAGATGAAGACCACCCCTGATAGGAATAATGGCTTATCCAGGATCACAAACAGGTAAGAGTGGAGATTTGTGTCTGAAGTCAGGTGGGGCCCTTGTTGTACTCAGCCCTTCCTTGGGGGCCTGTGGAGAAGTGTGTGTTGGTGTCACTGTGTAGAGTTGTGGCCTTGCATGCCGAAAGGAGATGAGCAGACAGTAGCCCTGAGCACTGTTTGTGTAGGTGATAATCCAGGGGGGAATTGGGTAGGTGATCTCAGGCAGTGATGTCACTTCCTTGACTGCAGACCCCAATAGAATTTTGAATACTGTGACCAGGCGCCCACATTCTAGTGTAGCCCACTACCAGAGTTACTTGGCTGGAGACATCTGATACAGAAAGAGGTGTAGCTCTTGCTACAGAACAGCTCTTGCTCTTTGCTATCATTAAGGGGCTTTGGCTTTTAGAATCCCCATGGGAATGGCTTTTTCACATGCTGCAAACATTGCCACCACCTCACCCCCAATGTCTCAGGGCATTTGGTAGGAGGTTCCATTAAGCTTTACAAGAGCAGGGCTCGGTATGGATGCCTGAGAAACTAACCTAGGGTCAGGATAAGGGCCTAGGGGCATGGCCAGCCCGATCTGCATTGGTTGAGGCAAGCTTCCTAGGATGTGAATTTATTGTGATTGTCAGGTGCCCGCTTAGGCTGGAGTTTGTGTCCATGAGTTCTGCCAAATATGGGGTTAGCCTCATATGGCCCTGGAAGTTACTAAAGCCCTGGAGATTTTGAGCACCTCCAGTTAGTAAGGTTTTATTCTGCGGGACAGGAGGAGTCCTGTTTATGGCTCAGGGGTCACACATATGGAAGGATTCGAGCCAAGGCTCTGGATATGGATTCCTGAAAACCCAACTTAGGGTTAGGATTGGGGCCTAGGGGCATAGCATCCTCAATCATCTGTCTCTATGGGGAGTTACCTGGGGGACTCAGTTGTAAATGAAGCACAGGCTGAGGGTTACAATGCAATTTTGTGTTCAGTGAGTCCTCAGAAAGAGGGCATGGCCACGACCATGCTGGTGTCTCCAACTCTCAGGGTTTTACACAGCTCCAAACAGCTAGAAATCCTTTTTGGAGGACAGACGGGGTTCTGTTTTCTGGCTTAGGAATATCCCATATGGAGGGATTTGAGACCAGGCCTTTGGGGACATATGTCTGAAAACAGAATCTAGGGTGAGAATGAGGGCCTAGGGGCAGGGCAGGTCTGCTCTGCTGGCTCTTGGGCTAGCTTCGTGGGTGGCCCAGTGGAGGTCGGGACTCAGGATGAATGACAGAATGTGTATTAGTGTCCAAGACTAGCTTCTGTAAATGGGAGTGGCCTCAGAGGCCGTGCATGTTTTTTTCTAATCAGGGGGTTTTGTGCAGCTCCATGGGGCACATTTTCCTTCTGAAGGGCAGGGAGAGACCTGTGGTTATAGCTCCTGAGTCCCCAGTCTGGAAGGCTTGTGGGCCAGGACTCTGGGGAAAGAAGTCTGAAAACCCAAGTTAGGGTTAGGGTTAGGGCTCATGTCAGGGCAGGCCCAATCTGAAGATGCTGGGAAGCACCCCAGGGTGTGAAGTTAGGGTGAGTGTCAGGCATTCGCTCAGACTACAATTTGTGACCACTAGGGTCACCATATGTTGAGGTGACCTCCTGAGGACATGGCGGTTTCTGACACTCTGGGGGTTTTGCGCAGTTACAAATAGCAAGGTTGCATTCTGGAGGACAATTGGAGGCTTCCTTTTTGGCTCTAGGATCCCCCATATGGATGGATTCGAGAGCAGGCCTCTGGGCATGGATGCCTGAAAACTAAACCTAGGCTTAGGCTTAGATCCTAGGGGCATGGCAGGTCCAATCTGCTGCCTCTGCCGCCAGCTACATGGGTGTCTGTCTGGAGGTAAGACTCAGGTTGAGGGACAGAATTGTAGTAGTGTCCAGTGCTGGCTTTCGTAAATGGGGGTGGCTTGGGGTCTCTTGCAGATGTCTCATAATCTGGGGGCTTCATGCAGCTTCATAAGGCACGTTTTCCTTCGGGAAGGCAGACAGTGTCCTGTGGTGTGACTCCAGTTTTCCCTATCTGGAGGGCTTGTGGACCAGGACTCTGAGGACAGAATTATGAAATCCCAAGCTAAGGGTAGGGTTAGGGCCTAGGGCATAGCAGGCCCAATCTACAGATGATGAGGTGAGCTCCCTGGGGTCTGAAGTTAAGGCAAGGTGTGAGGGGGTCACTCAACCTGGAGCTTGTGTCCATGAGAACCATCAGTTTTGGGGGTGGCCTCATGGGGCTATGGAGTTTTCAAAAGCTCTGGGTTTTTTGCACAGTTCCAAATAATTTGATTATTTCTGGGGTATAAGTGGTGTCCTGTTTATGGCTCAGGGTTCCCCCATGTGGAGGGATACGAGAGCAGAGATCTGGGTATGAATTCCTGAAAACCCAACCTAGGGTTTCGGTAAGGGACTAGGGTCATGTCAGGTCTGATCTTCTGAGTTTGGGGCCAGATACGTGGGTGGCTGACTGGACGTCGGGGCTCAGACTGAGGGACAGGATGTGTATCAGTGTCATGACCCAGGTTACGAAATTGGGGGTGGCCTCTTTGTCCATGCAGAATTCTCATAATCTGGGGGTTATTGCAGCTCCCTAGAGCATGGCTTCTGCTGATGGGCAGACAGAGTACTGGGCTGTTGTTCCAGAGTTCTCTATCTGGAGGGCTTGTAGGCCAAGACTCTTGGGACGGAAGTCTAAAAACCGAAGCTAGTGTCAAGGTTAGGGCCTAGGGCATGGCCGGCCAGATCTGCAGACCGAGTGTCAGGTGTTCCCTCAGGCTGAAGTTTGTTTCCATGCATTCTGCCAGATATGGGGGAAGCCTCATGTGGCCATGGAGGTTACTACCGCCCTGCCAGTGTTTTGCAGCTCCAATTAGCAAGAGTTATTTTACCGGACAGGAGGAGTCCAGTTTTATGGCTCAGGTTTCCACCGTAAGAAAGGATTCATGAATGGGGTCCTTGGTATGGATGTCTGAAAACCCAACCTAGGGTTAGGATTAGCGTCTAGGGGCATGGCAGGTCTGATCTGCTGGCTCTGGGACCAGCTGTCCCAGTGACTGATTGGAGGACAGGACTCAGGTTTATCAGACTGGGAATTAGTGTCCACAGTGGGGTACAAAATTGGGGTGGCATCAGGGGCCGTGCACTTTTCTGCAATCTTGGGGTATTGTGCAGCTCCATAGGGCAAAATTTCCTTCTGGAGGGCAGACCAAATCATATTGTGTGGTTCCTGAGTTCTTATCTGGAGTACTTGTGGGCCAGAACTCTTGGGATGGAAGTCTGAAAACTCAAGCTAGGATTAGGGTTAGGGCCTAGGGCATTGTCGACTCCACTTGCAGATGCTGAAGCAAGCTCTATGGATTGTAAATTTACGGTGAGTGTCAGGTGTTCACTCAGGCTGGACTTTGTGTCCATGAGTTCTGGAATATATGGGGGTGGCCTCATGTGCCCATGGAGGTTACTACAGCCATGGTGATTTTGCGCAGCTCCAATTATCAAGGTTTTATTCTGCGGGACAGGAGGAGTCCTGTATTATGGCTCAGGGGTCACCAATATAGAGATATTCGAACGAAGGCAGGGTATGGATTCCTGAAAACTAAATCTAGGGGTAGGATTAGGGCCTAGGGGCATGACATGCCCTATCACCTGTCTCTGGGGCGAGCTAACTTGGCGACTGAGTTGTAAATGCAGGTCAGGCTGAGGTTCACAAATTGACTTGTGTCCTGTGAGCCCTCCAAAATGGGGGTTGGTCTGGGCCATGCAGATGTCTCTTACTCTGAGAGTTTTACACAGCTCCAAACCACAGGAATTCCTTCTGGAGGCAGGAGAAATCCTGCTTTCTGGTACAGGGATATCCCATATGGAGGGATTTGAAAGTAGACCCCTGGGGACAGATATCTGAAAATACAAGCTAGGGTGAGAATTAGGGACTAAGGGTAGGGTAGGTGTGATCTGCTGGCTCTTGGTCTAGCAACATGGGTGGCAGAGTGGAGGTCCTGTCTCAGGATGAGTGACATAATGTGTATTAGCATCCAGGGAGGGCTTCTTAAATAGGTGTGGCCTCAGAGGCCATGCATGTTTCTCCTAATCTGGGGGATTTCGTGCAGCTCCATAGGACACACTTTCCTTCTGGAGGGCAGGAAGAGTCCTGTGGTATGGCTCCCGAGTGCCCAGTCTGGAAGGCTTGTGAGCCAGAACTCTGGAAAAGAAGTCTGAAAACCCAAGCTAGGGTTTGGGAATGATCTAGGGCATGGCAGGCCTAATCTGCAGATGCTGAGTTGAGCTCCTCAGGATCTGAGCTGAGGGCAAATGTCAGGCATTTGCTCAGACTACAATTTTTGACCACTGGGCCCACTGTACGTTGAATGTGGCCTCCTGTAGACATGGAGGTTTCTCCTGCATTGGAGGTTCTGTGCAATGCCAAATAACAAGGTTTCATTTTGGGGGACATATGGAGTCTTCTTGTATGGCTCTAGGGTACCTCATTTGGAGGGATTCACGAGCAGGGTTCTGGGGATGGATGCCTAAAAACACAAAATAGGGTTAGAAATAGGGCCTAGGGTCATATCATGTCTAACATTCCAACTCTGGCTTGTGGACAAGGACTCTGACAGAAGTCTGAAACCCCAAGCTAGGTCTAGGGCTTGGGCCTAGGGCATGGCAGGCCCAATATACAGACCCTGAGGCGAGCTCCCCAAGAATCGAAGTTAAGGCGAAGGTCAGGAGGTCGCTCAGGCTGGAGTTCATGTCCATGTGATCCCCCGAATGTGGGGTGGCCTCATGCGGCCTTGGAGCTTTCTTCCACTCTGGGGTTTGTGCGCAGTTCCAAACAGTTTGGTCTATTCTGGGGATAGGTGGTGTCCAGTTTTATCGCTAAGGGTCCTCCATATGGATTTGAGAGCAGGGTTCCACATATGGATGCCTAAAAACCCAAGCTACAATAAGGGTTAGGTTCCACTGGCATGTCAGTCCTTGTATCCTGGCTCTGGGCCAAGCTACCATGGGGCTGTGTTGAAAATGGGGCTCAGGCTAAGGGTCACAATGGGTGTTTGTGCCCAGGGCAGCCTGCAAAAGTGGGCGTGGCCTCAAGGTCAACACAGTTTTCTTCCAACTCTGAAGGTTTTATATAACCCCCAAAACACAGTTTTTTTCTGGGGGACAGGAGGAGTTTTTGTCGCTCTGTGGTCCCCCATGTGGAGGGATTCAAGAGGAGGGCACTGGGTGTGGTTGCCTGAAAACCCAACCTAGGGTTAGGAATATGGCCTAGCAGCATGTCAGTTCTTATCTCCTGGCTCTGCGGCCAAGTGTCCCAGTGGCTGATCAGAGAACAGGACACAGATTATCTCAGATGGCATATTAGTGTCCATGGTAGTGTATGAAGCTGGGGTGGCATTGTGTGCCGTGCATATTTCCCCTGATCTAGGGGTTTTGTGCAGCTCCATAGGGCACTGTTTCCTTCTGGAGAGCATGGAGAGTCCTGTGGTTTGGCCCCGAAGTCCCCAATCTGGAGGTCTTGCACTCTAGGACTAAAGGAATGGAATTCTAAAAACCCAAGCTCAGTGTATGGTTAGGTTCTAGGCATGAATCCACGATCTGCAGATGCTGAGGCAAACTCCCCAGACTATGAATTTAGGGCGAGTGTCAGGCAGACTACAGCTCAGACCAGACTACAATTTGGGTCCTCTAGGGCTGTTGAATGTGTGGGTGGCCTCCTGGAGCCATGGAGGTTTCTCCTGCTCTGGGGGTTTTGCACAGCTCCAAATAGCATGGTTTCATTCTTGAGGAGAGGTGGAGTCCAGTTGTATGGCTCAGGGATCCCCATATGGAATTATTTGAGAACAGGCTCTGGGTATGGATACCTGAAAATCCAAACTAGTATTAGCATTAGGGACAAGGTGTATGAAAGAACAATCTGCTGACTCTGGGGCAAGCTACATAGGTGGCTTAGTGAAGACGGGGCTCATGCTGTGGGACAGAATGTGCATTAGCGTCCATGGTCGGGTTCCGTATGTCAGGGTGGCCTCACTGACCTTCATGTTTCTCCTAATCTTGGGACTTTGTGCAGCTCCATTAAGTACGGTTTCCTCTGTAGGTTAGGCAGATCCCATGGTGTGGCTCTGCAGATCTCTCTCTGGAGGGCTTGTGGGCAATGACCCTAGGGACTAAAGACTGAAAACCCAAGCCAGGGTTAGAGTTTGGGCCTAGGGCATGGCAGGCCCAATCTATAGATGCTGAGGCAATCTGCTGTGGATCTGAGGTTAAGGTGAGTGTTAGGAAGTCGCTCCAGTTGGATTTCTTGTCCATGCTATCCCCCGAGTGTGTGGGTGGCCTCATGGGGCCATGAAGTTTGCTTCTACTCTGGGGTTTTTGCACAGTTCCAAATAGTTTGGTGTATTCTGGGCGATAGGTGCTATCCTGTTTTATGGCTCAGTGGTTCCCTGTGTGGAAGGACTTGAGATCAGCGCTCTGGGAATAGATGCCAGAAAACCCAACCTACATCTAGGGTTAGGCACAAGAGGCATGGCAGGCCCTATATCCTGGATCTAGGATGAACTACCCATATGGCTCTGTTGAAAATGGGTCTCAGGCTAAGGTTCATAATGGGTGTTTGTGTCCAGAGGGACCTGCAAATGTGGGTGTGGCCTAAGGGGCAAGACAAGTTTCTTCCAATTTTAAGGGTTTACATAGATGCAAAAGCAAAGTTTCCTTCCAGCAGCCAGGAATATTTCTGTTTTGTAGTTGAGGGCTCCCCCATGTGAAGTATTCGAGGAGAGACCTCTGGGTATGGATGCCTGAAACCCCAACCAGGGTTAGGATTCGGGCCTAGCATCATGGCAGGTCTGATCTCTTGGCTTTGGGGCCAGCTGTCCTGGCCGCTGATTGGAGGACAGGACTAGGTTGTATCAGACTGCATATTAGTGTCCAGGGTGGAGAACAAAAGTGAGTGGCATCGTGGGGCATGCACGTTTGCCCTGATCTATGGGGGTTTTTTTGGGCTCCATAGGGCATTGCTTCCTTCTGCAGGGTAGGGCAAGCCCTGTGGGGAGGTTCCAGGGTCTGCAATCTGGAGTGATTGCATTCCAGCACTCAAGGGATGAAATCCTGAAAACCTAAGTTCAGTGCATGGTTATGGTGTAGGGCATGGGTCCCTGATCTGCAGATTCTGAGGCGAGCTTCCCAGAATATAAAGTTAGGGCAAGTGTGAGGCATTTGCTCAGACCAGACAAGAATTTTTGTCCACTAGGGCTGCCGAATGTGTGTGGCCTCCTGGGTCCATGGAGGTTTCTCCTGCACTGGGGGATTTGCACAGCTCCTAATAGTATGATTTCATTCTGGGGGAGATGTGGAATCTGGTTGTATGTCACAGATGTCCCCATACAGATGGATTCAAGATCAGGGCTCTGGGTATGGATTCTGGAAACTCCAACCTAGGTTTAGCATTAGGGACTAGGGGCATGGCAGGTCCATTCTGCCGATTCTGGCGCCAGCTACATGGGTGGCTGACTGGAAGTCGCTGCTCAGACTGAGAGACAGAATGTGCATTAGTGCCCAGAGTCAGGTTCTGTCAAAAGGGTTTGGCCTCATTGGCTGTGCATGTTTCTCCTAATCTTGGGGTTTTGTGCAGCTCCATTGAGCACGGTTCCTTCTGTAGGATAGGCTGAGTCCCATGGTGTGGATCCTTGATTCTCTATGTGGAGAGCTTATTGGCCAGGACCTTTGGGACAGAAGACTGAAAACTCAAGCCAGGGTTAGAGTTAGAGCCTAGGTCATGGCAGACTCAATCTATAGATGCTGAGGCGAACTCCCAAGGATCTGAGGTTAAGGTGAGAGTAAGGAGGTAGCTCATGCTGGAATTTGAGTCCATGCAATCCGCTGAATGTGTGTGTGGCCTCATGCAGCCATGGCCTCAACCTCCTGTCAGGCACTCAGATAGCTGGTGACATATCCAGCAGATCGGATGTGCCATGGTCCTAGGCGGTCATCTCTATCCAAACTGGGTTTGCAGGCATCTGTCCCACATCTTATATCAAAATCCCTTCATATGGGGAACCTGATGCACAAAACAGAACTCCTTCCCGGTGGCAGGAAACCTTGCTCTTGGGATGGGAGTCAAACCCTCAGAGTAGGAGAAACCTGCATGTACCATGAGGCCAAGCCCACTCTTGAGGGCTGCCTTGGGCACAGGCATACATTGTAACCTCCAGCCTGAGCCACTTTGAAATAAAACTCCTTGGGAGTTTTAACAAAAGCCCCCATATCGGGCTTGCAATGTCCTTTGGCCCAAATCCTGACCCCAGCTGGGGTTTTCCAGGCGCCCATACCAGAGCCCTGCTGTGGAATCCCTCTTTTTGGAAGACCCCTAAGACAGAAAACTGGACTCCTCCCTACCCCAGAATGACACCTAACTATTGGGAGTCAGGCAGAATACCCAGAGAGAGATAATCTCTCTCACAAGGCCACCCCTACCTTCTGCAGCCATTCTAGATAGACAATCCAGAGACAAAAGCCTGAACTACCGCCTCCCACTCGCCCTAATTTCAGATCACGAGGAGTTCCCCTCAGGGGCTGCAGATCAGGCGGGCCACACCCTCAGCCCGAACCCTAACCCGTGTTTGTGTTTGAAGACTTCTGCCCCAGAGAACTGGCCCACAAAACCTGGATACTTGGGCCTCTGTAGCCACACCGCAGGACTGTGACTGCCCGCTTGAAGGAAACTGTGCCCTTTACAATTGCCCAAACCAGCCAGATTAGGAGAAAACTGCAAGGCCCCGAGGCCACCCCAATATCATAGGCCGCCCTGAAGAAAAATGCGTGGTCTGACACACCCTGTGCATCGACCTCCAGTACAAGCCCCAGTAGATTACCCCAGAGACAGAAGATTGAACCTGACATACCCCTAGTCCCTAATATGAACCCTAGCTAAGGTTTTCAGGCATCTGTCCCCAGAGGCCTGGCCTCTAATACCAACATGTGGGGTTCGCAGAGGCCCAAAACAGAACACCTCCTGTCCTCAAAGGTAACCTTGCTATTTGGAGCTGTGTCCAATCCTCAAGGCTGGAGAATCCTGCATAGCACCTGAGCTACCGGCATATTCCAAGGTCTCCCTGGACACAATCCGGCATTGTGACCCATCAGCATGAGACTCCATTTCAACTCAGCCAGCTTGGTAGCTTGACCCAGAGCCAGCAGATCGAATCTGCATTCTTCCTAGGCACCACTGGAAATGCGAGGTGAGTCTCCAGGCATGCATACATAGAGTCTTTGTCCCAGATATTTCCCTAAGGGGGACCCTTGAGACAACACACAGGACAACCCCCACCCTACAACGGAAACTTTGCTGTTTAGAGCACCTCACATCCCCCAGAATGGGAAAGCCTGTATGGCCTCATGAGGCTGCCCCTCCATTAGGCGGCCATCATGGACATGGACCCTAGGCTGAGGGAACATCTGACACGCGCCCTTAATGCTGATGCTGGAGATCTTGATTCAGCCTCTGCAGAGTGGGCCTGCCGGGCTCTCAGCCCTACACCTAACCAGTTTGTATTTTCAGACTTCCCTCATCACACTCCTGGCCGGCAAGCCCTCCATATTGGGAATTTTGGAGCCACAACACAGCACTCTGCCTCCTTAACAGAAGGAAAAACTGCCTTACTGGGCTGCCCAAAGACCCCAAATGAGGATCAAACTGCACCACTCTGGACTGCACTCCAATTTCCTAGGCAGCCCTGTGCACTAATGCTCTGTCTCATAGAGCCTGAGCCCAGACGTCCCGTCAGCCACCCAGACAGCTGGCCACATGTCCAGCATTTCGGACCTGCCATGGAACTAGGCCATCATATCTACACAACCTGGGTTTTCAGGCATCATTCCCCAGACCTTATCTCAAATCCCTGCATATGGGGTAAACTGATTCAGAAAACAGAACTACTCTTTCCCTGTGGGAGCAAACCTTGCTGTTCAGACGGGTGTCTCACCCTGAAAGTAGGAGAAACCTGCATGTCCCATGAGGCCATGTCAAAACTGGAGGGCCACCTTGGCACCAACATGCATTGGGACCCTCAGTCTGAGCCCCATTTCCAAATAAAGCCTCCCCAGTGTTGGACCAAAAGCCCGCATATCAGGCTTGTCATGCTCCTAGGCCCAAATCCTGACCCCAGGTGGGGTTTTCCAGGTGCCTGTACCCAGGGCTCTGTTCTGGAATCCCTCTTTGCAGAGTACCCATGAGGCAGTAAACAGGACTCCTCCCTTCCCCCGAATGACACCAAACTATTGGGAACCAGGCAAAATCCCAGAGAGGGAGAACTTCCATGGACCCATGAGGCCACCCCTACATTCCAGGGCTAACCTAGACACAAAATCAAGAGACAAAAGCCTGATCTACCACCTCACACTCGCCTTAAATTCAGATCCCAAGTAGCTGGCCACAGGGTCTGCAGTTCGTGCCTGCCATACCCTAGACCCTAACCCTAACCCGAGTTTGTGTTTTCAAACTTCTATTCCCAGAGACCTGGCCCACATACCCTCCAGTTTGGTGCTCCACAGCCAAACCACAGGAGTGTTCCTGCTCCCCTGAAGGAAATAGTGCCCTTTACACTTGCCAAAATCCTCCAGATTAGGAGAAACCTGCAAGGCCCCCAAGGCCACCCCAATTTCTTAGGACACCCTGAAGAAAAATCCGCAGTCTGGCACACCCTTTGCCTGGAACTCCTGCCAGACACCCAGGTAGATGGCCCTAGAACAGAAGATTGAACCTGACATGTCCCAAGTCCCTAATATGAACCCCAGCTTCGGTTTTCAGTCATCAGTCCCCGTGGCCTGCTCTCAAATACCAACATATGGGGTTCTCTGAGCCATAAAACAAAACACCTACTGGCCCTCAGAAAGGAACCTTGCTATTTGGAGCTGTGTCCAGTCCTCAGTGCTGGAGAATCCTACACGGTCCCTGAGCCACCCCCACATTCCAAGGTCTCCCTGGACACAAAACAGCATTGTGACCCATCAACATGAAACTCCATTTCAACTCAGCCCCCTTGGTAACTTGCCCCGGAGCCAGCAAAATTGAAGCTCTCTTGTTCCTAGGGGTCATTGGGAACGCGAGGTGGTATCTACAGGTATCCATACGTAGAGCCCTGCTCTCGGATTTTTCCATATGGGGGATCTTTGGGCCATCAAATAGAACAGCCCCTGTCCTCCAGAAGGAAACCTTGCTGTTTGGAGCATCTCACGATCCCCAGATTGGGACAGCCTCCATGGTCTCATGAGGCCTCCCCTCCAATAGGGGGCCATCATGGACACAAACTATAGCCTGAGTGAATGTATGACACTCGCCCTTACTTCAGATGCTGGAGATATCAATTCAGCCTCTGCAGATTGTGCCTGCCGTGCCCTAGGCCCTAAACCTAACCCTAGCTTGTGTTTTCAGACTTCCGTCCTTACACTCCTGGCCCACAAGCCCTCCATAATGGGAATTCTGGAGCCACAATGTGGCGCTCTGCCTTCCCACCAGAAGAAAAAAGTGCCCCATGGGGTTGCCTAAAAACCCCAAATGAGGATCAATCTGTATGGCCTTCAACATCACCCAATTTTATAGGTCTCCCTGTGCTCAAATGCTCTGTCTGATACAGCATGAGCCAAGACCTTCCATCAGCCACCCACACAGCTTGCCACATATTTAGCAGATAGGACCTGCCATGTCCCTCGGTTCCAATGGAAAACCCACGTGTGGTTTTCAGGCA
Source organism: Mellivora capensis (assembly GCA_004024625.1). Taxonomy (NCBI): domain Eukaryota; kingdom Metazoa; phylum Chordata; class Mammalia; order Carnivora; family Mustelidae; genus Mellivora; species Mellivora capensis. Next base: position 6,912 of record PISX010028798.1, on the reverse strand, counting down.
TCCATATATAAAGGCTGCTATTGAATATTTCCATACGTGGGAACGTTGAGCCATCAAAGAGCACTCACCCTCTCCCGAAGAAGGAAACCTTGCTTTTTGGAGCTGTGTCCAACCCCCAGATTGTGAAAACCTCATTGGCCTCATTAGGGTACGCCGACATCAGGCAGTCCTCATGGACAAAAACACCAGACTGAGCATATGTCTGACACTTGCCCTTATTTCAGATGCTGGTGATATCGCCTCAGCCTCTGCAGATCGGGCCTGCCGTGCCCTAGGACCTAACCCTAACCCTAGCTTGTGTTTTCAGTCTTCTGCCCCCAGAGCCCTGGTGCAGAAGCCCTCCAGACTGGGAATTCTGGAGCCTCAAAAAGACACTCTGCCTGTCTTTAGGAAGTCAAAGGTATCCTATGGGACTGCACAAATTCCCTAAGTGAGGATCAATCAGTTCGCCCCTAGAGGACACTGAAATTTAATATGCTGCCCTATGAACTAATGTTCTGTCTGCCCCACATTGATCCCCAACCTCCTGTCAGCCATCCAGGTAGATGGCCACCTATCCATAAGTTCGGAACTGCCATGCCCCTAGGTCATCATCTCTACCCAACCTGGGTTTATAGGGATCTGTCCCCAGAGGCCTATTCACAAAAAACAGCATATGGGGGGACATGACCCACAAAAGAGAAGTCCACCTGCCCTGCAGCAGGTTACGTTGCTATTGGGATGTGTGTAAAACTCTCAGTGTAGGAGAAACATCCATGGCCCTTGAGGCCCCGCCCAATTTTGAGGGCTGCCCTGGGGACAAGCCTGCATTGTGACCCTCAGCCTGAGCTACTTCAATGAAGACCCCTAGGTAGCTTGACCAAGAGCCAGCATATCAGGCCTGCCGTGACCCTAGGCCCAAATTCTTTTTTTTTTTAAATTTCTGTTTTATTTCTTTTCAGCATAACAGTGTTCATTATTTTTGCACCACACCCAGTGCACCATGCAATACATGCTCTCCCTAATACCCACCACCAGACTTCCCTAAGCTCCCACCCCCCGCCCCTTCAAAATCCCTTAGGTTGTTTTTCAGAGTCCATAGAGTCTCATGGTTAACTCCCCCCTTCCAATTTCCCTCAACTCCCTTCTCTCTATCTCCCATGTCCTCCAAGTTATTTGTTATGCTCCACAAATAAGTGAAACCATATGATAATTGACTCTCTCTGCTTGACTTATTTCACTCAGCATAATCTCTTCCAGTCCCATCCATGTTGCTACAAAAGTTGGGTATTCATCCTTTCTGATGGAGGCATTATACTCCATAATGTATATGGACCACATCTTCCTTATCTATTTGTCCTTTGAAGGGCATCTTGGTTCTTTCCACAGTTTGGCGACCGTCACCATCGCTGCTATAAACATTGGGGTACAGACGCCCCTTCTTTTCACTACATCTGTATCTTTGGGGTAAATACCCAATAGTGCAATTGCAGGGTCATAGGGAAGCTCTATTTTTTATTTCTTGAGGAATCTCCACACTGTTCTACAAAGTAGCTGCATCAGCTTGCATTCCCACCAACAGTGTGAGAGGGTTCCCCTTTCTCCACATCTTCTCCAACACACGTTGTTTCCTGTCTTGCTAATTTTGGCCATTCTAAATGGTGTATGGTGGTATCTCAATGTGGTTTTAATTTGAATCTCCCTGATGGCTAGTGATGATGAACATTTTTTCATGTGTCTGATAGCCACTTGTATGTCTTCATTGGAGAAGTGTCTGTTTATATCTTCTGCCCATTTTTGGACATGATTATCTGTTTTGTGTGTGTTGAGTTTGAGAAGTTCTTTATAGATCCTGGATATCAACCTTTTTTTCTGTACTGTCATTTGCAAATATCTTCTCCCATTCGGTGGGTTGCCTCTTTGTTTTGTTGACTGTTTCCTTTGCTGTGCAGATTCTGATCCTGAAGACCTTCCCTCATGGTCTTCAGATTGGACCTGTCATAACATCGGCCCTATCCCAAAAATGAATTTCTGTTTTCAGAGTTCTGTCCCCGACACCCTGGCCCACATGCCCTCCAGTATGGGGCCTCCAGAGCCACACCACAGGACTGTGCCTGCCCTCCTGAATGAAACTACGCCTGTCAGAGTTGCCAAAGCTCTCCTGTATAGGAGAAAATTGCAAGGCCCCCCAGAATATCTGAATTTCATAGGCCGCTCTGGTCAACAATGTGCAGTCTGTCACACCCTGAGCTCCGCCATCCAGTCAGACACCCAGGAAAATGTCTCTAGAGAGATAAGATTGAAACTGACATGCCCTAGGGCATAATCTGAACCCAAGAATAGGTTTTCAAGGATCAGTCCCCAGAGGCTTGTTCTCGAATACCAACATATGGACCAACATGTGGTCCCTGAGCCACAAAACAGAACACCACCTGTCCACAGAAGAACACCTTGCTCTTTGGAGCTGTGTCAAACCCTCAAGGTAGGAGAGATTGCTACATGGCCCCTGAGTGACCACCACATACCAAGGCCTCCCTGGACACAAACCCGCATTGTGACCCATCAGCATGAGACACCATTTCAAGTCAGCCCCCTGGGTAGTTGGACCCAGAGCCACCAGACCAAACCTGCCATGTTCCTAGGCTGCAATGGTAACACTATGTGGGGTTTCCAGGCATCCATAGGTAGAGCCCTGCTATTGAATCTTTCCTTATAGGGAACCCTTGAGTCACCAAACAGGATACAACCTACTGCCCAGATAACTCATGCCATCTGGAACTGAGAAATCCCCAGTGTGAGAGGAATCTCCAGGACATCATGAGGCCACCTATGATTCACAGAACTCATGGATACAAACTCCACCCTGTGCGACATCCTGACACTCGCCTTAATGTCAGATCCTGGGGAACTCGCCTCAGCATCTGTAGATTGTCCTTCCATGCCCTAGGCCCTAACCTTAACCCTAACTTGGTTTCTCAGACTTCCATCCTCAAGGTCCTGGTCCACAAGCCCTCCATATAGGGAACACTGAGCTACACCATTGGACTGTGTCTGCCTACAGTTGGAAAATATGCCTTATTGAGTTGAAGGTGACCCCACTATTATGAGAAAGCTGCACGAAACCCCGAAGCCACCCCATTGATGGAAGCTGGCCTTGGACACTAATACACATTCTGCCCTCAACCAGAGCAATGACCTCCAGTCAGCCACCAAGTAGCTGGTGCCAGTGGGAATACAGTGTACTTTCCATGCCCCCAGGTCCTACCATGAAACCTGGTTTCAGTTTTCTGGCATACATGCCCAGTGCCCTGCTCTCGTATCACTCCATATGGGGTACCCTAGAGCCATACACAGGACTCCACCTGTGCCCCCTTAATGAAACCATCTTATTTGGGGCTTCACAAAACCCCAAGAGTAGAAGAAAACTCCATGGCACCAGGAGGCCACGCACACACACGATGGCCATAGTGGACACAGATTCTAATCTGAGCGAATGCTTGACACTTGCCCTAACTTCAGAATCTGGGACCTAGCCTTAGCACCTGCAGATCGGTGATCCATGCCCTAGACACTAACCATAAACCTAGCTTGGGTTCAAACTTCCGTCCTCAGAATCCTGAAACACAGCTCCTCCAGATTGGGGACTCCGTAGCCACAGCAGGACTCTCCCTGCCCACCAGATTGAAACCCTGCCCTATGGAGCTGCTCCAAACCCCTCGATTAGGGGAAACATGCACGACCCCCAATGCCACCCACTTGTGTATGTCACCCTGGATACTACTGCACAGTGTGACACACCTGAGTCCCATCCTCCAAGCAGCCACCGAGACATCTGACCCCAGAACCAGGAGATCAGACCTGCCATGCACTTAGGCCCTTATGCTAAACCTAGGATGGGTTAGCAAGCATCCATACCCAGAGCCCTCCTCTCGAATCTCACCACACAGGGAACTGCTGAGCAACAGAATAGAACTTCTGCCCTCCAGAAGGTATTCTTGCTTTTTGAGCTCTGCATAACCCTCAGAGTTGGATGAAAGCCACATGGTCACTGAGGCCACACCGAATTTTACAGGCCACCCAGGACACAAACACCCATTGTGACCCTTAGCCTGAGCCCCATTTTCAACACAGCCCCATGGGTAGCTCTGCCCAGAGCCAGGATCTAAGGCTTGCCATACCACTAGGACCTAACCCTAAACATAGGTTGGGTCTTCAGCTATCCACACTCGGAACCCTGCTCTCCAATCCCTTCATATGGGGAACCTATGAGCCATAAGACAGGACACCACCTATCCCCCAGAATAGACCAAACTATTTGGAACTATGCAAAAACCCCTGAGCGGGAGCAAACTCCATGGTTCCATGAGCCCACCCCCACATTCGGCAGATTGCATGGATACAAATTCCAGCCTGAACTTCCTCCTGAGCCTCGATTTAACCTTGATTCTCAGAGAACTGGCCTCAGTGTCTGTACTTTGGGCCTGCCATATCCTAGGCCGAAACGCTAGACCTAGCTGGGGTTTTCAGACTTCTGTCCTCAGAGTCCTTTTCCACAAGCCTGAGTTGTGGAAATTGGACCTGGTATGTCCCTAGGCCTGATCTCTAATCGTACATTGTGTTTTTAGGCATGCATCCCCAGAGTCCTGCTCATGAATCTCTCCAAATTGGGTACCCTAGAGCCATGCAAGAAGACTTCACCTGTACTCCAGAATGAAACCCTTCTATTCGGCATTGCGCAAAACCCCCAATGTGGGAGAAACCTCCATGTCCACAGGAGGCCACCTCAACTTCTGGTGGCCCTAGTGGTCACAAATCGTAATCTGAGTGAATGCCTGATATTTGTCCTAAGCTCAGATCCTAAGGAGCTCAACATAGCATCTGCAGATCCGGCTTGTCATGTCCTAGGACCTTTCCCAAACCCTAGCTTGGATTTTCAGACTTCTTTCCCCAGAGTCCTGGCTCGCAAGCCTTCCAGACTGGGTACTCAGGAGCCATACCACAGGACTCTCCCTGCCATCCAAAAGGAAGCCATGCCCTATGGTGCTGTACAAAACCCCCAGATTAGGAGAAACATGAATGGCCTCTGAGGTCACCCCTATTTAAGAAGCCCTCCCTGGACGCTAATACACATTATGTCACTCATCCTGACAAGACCTCCACTCTGCCACCCATGTAGCTAGCCCAAGAGCTAGCAGATCAGACCTACCCTGCCCTTAGTCCCCAATTCTAACCCCAGTTGTGTTTTCAGGATATCTCCCCAGTGGTCTACTTTCAAATCCCTCCATATGGGAGATCCCTGAACCAGAAAACAGGACTTCTCCAGCCTTCAGAAGGTATTCCTTTGGTTTGGGGCTGTGTAAAATTCTCAGAGTAAGAGACATCTGCATGGCCTAGGCCACCCCCAAATTTTGGAGGACTCACTGGATACAAGTCAATTTGTGAACCTCAGCTTGAGCTGCGTTTACAACTCAGTACTCATTGTACCTCGCCCCAGAGAGAGGTGATTGGGAATGCCATGCCCCTAGGCCCTAATCTTAACCCTAGGTTGGGTTTTCAGGAATCCATATGCAGAGCCTTGGCTCGAATCCCTCCATATGTGTGACCCCTGAGACATAATACAGGACTCCTCCTGTTCCTCAGAATAAAACCTTACTAACTGGAGGTGCTCAAAATCTCCAGGGCTTTAGCAACCTCCAGGGCCATATGATGCTACCCCCATATTTGGCAAAACTAATGGACACAAATTCCAGCCTGAAAGGGTGCCTGACACTCGCAATAAATTCACATCCCAGGGAGCTTGCCTCAACCTCTGCAGATTGGGCTGGCCATGCCCCTAGGCCCTTATCCTAACACTAGGTTAGTTTTTCAGGCATCTATACTGAGCACTCCTCTCGTAAAGCCTAATGGAACCTCCTACCAAATGCCCTGAGACATTGGGCGTGAGGTGGTGGCAATGTTTTCAGCATGTGAAAAAGCCATTCCCCTGGGGATTCTGGAAGCCAGCAGTGACAGTGCCTATCTACGGTGGGCACGTCAGGTAGAACAAGAGCCCTGACAACAACTCTCCCTGTCTACCCCTCCCCAGTATTAAACACTCACACACACACACACATATACTCACACACACACACACACACACACACATACACACACAACCCAGAGGGGAAATCATGGAATCGGGACATCATTCATTACATGATATTATTTAGTGGAAGAAGGAACATGTCTTTTTTTCTTCATATTTGAATCATTATTTTACTACATAAGCACAGTATGGCTAAACCTAAAAAACAATTATTACCTGACTCGTTAGAAATAAATGGGATGATTTAAGATATGATTTTAATATATATTTTATAAAAAGCCCTCTAGAATAGTTAAACATAGCCTATGCAGGATAAAGAAAGAATTTAAAAGTTTCTCATGGACCCAAACATTCCCCCGGTTTCTGCCATTCAGGGTTTCCTTATGAAAGGGAAAACTAACCAAGATAATGAAAGTAGTTTATTTTGGAGATTTCCATGATGATTGTTCTTTCAGGAATTTTCTTTGGTAATAAAGTGTTATTTTTATTAAAAAAAAAAAAAAACTGAAGAAAAACATGTATCATTCTCTTGGGTGGTTCTTATGTTCTGTAGCCAGACAGAAAAGGCCGTATTGTTGAATTCTGGGCACATGAAAATCCCAGATGAGGTAAAGTACCAAAGACAGAGAGAAGAGCAGTGGTTGCAGGGACTGGGGTGCAGTAATGAGCAGTGAATGATCAGTAGCCCAGGTTTCTCTGTGATAGAAATGTTTTACTAGTAAATAGTTGTGCAACACTCTTACTGTACTTAAAGGCACCTCGACATAACATTGAAAAGGATCAGAGTAAACGTTTTAAGTGATCACAATTTCTACTTTATTTATATGACCAAAATCTATGAGGCCCTT
>PISX010028797.1:0-21077 GCA_004024625.1 Mellivora capensis | reverse complement strand
GTGTTCGGTGTAAGAGAATGGTCGAGTTTCATTCTTCTACATATAGCTGTCCAATTTTCCCAGCACCATTTATTGAAGAGACTGTCTTTTTTCCACTGTATATTCTTTCCTGCTTTGTCGAAGATTATTTGACCATAGAGTTGAGAGTCCATATGTGGGCTCTCTACTCTGTTCCACTGGTCTATGTGTCTGTTTTTATGCCAGTACCATGCTGTCTTGGTGACCACAGCTTTGTAGTAAAGCTTGAAATCAGGTAACATGATGCCCCCTGTTTTGTTTTTCTTTTTCAACATTTCCTTAGCAATTCGGGGTCTCTTCTGATTCCATACAAATTTTAGAATTATTATAACAGTTCCTGAAACACCAAAAGATACTTTCTGTAAATGCCACAGTTGCTAATGTTTAATGGACATCAAAATGCCCTACATGGAGTATAATTTAACAGAATTGGTTCTGTGACTTATCACAGCAACCATCTTAAAGTATGAATAACTTCCTGACTGAATGCCGATCAAAGTTTTTGAATATTTATATTTCTAGAAATATTTACCTAAGAAAAAATGCTTAAAATCACACTTGCTTGTAATCATACTTAAACTAGGATAAACTATCCAATTTCTCAAAATATGGCATTTTGTGTAACCTTCATTGCAGCTCTCATCTAAGCACCTAAATAACTAAATTTTATTGAGTACTATCAGAGAAAAATAGTTTGTTAAAGTCTGCTTTTGAGATCCAGATGAAATTTTTTTACTCCACCAAAACAGATCACTTTTCAAATCTTGAATTATTTTGACAAAAAAAATATTTTATTTAATCACCTATTTTAAAATGATTTCAATTTATCAACTGCTCTCAAAATTTCATTAATATTTAGTATGTGCAACTGAACTGTAACTAGCACTATGTTGTCATTTATCAAAATTATTTCTACCACATATTTCTAATTATGTAATTATGAAATAAAATTGAAACTGCTCCCTATGACAGAAAAATAAATGTCAAACTTCAAGTCAGAGTTGAAAATTTGTTTTCTAGTTCTTAGATTAATTTCATTATTGTATCAAGAATTCTCCCTCATTTGGAGAATGTTATTCTCATTATAGTATTTAAGAGTGGTATTAGAGTAGTAGAATCCCATTTTTCAGGAAAACTCCATAAATGTGTTCACACTTGTACTCTAATATCTCCTCCAATGCCAAAAAGACACTGTTCAAACAATATCCTTAATACAGAGGAAAGAGCATTAGCCTTATCAATTCCTAAGCCATGATCATTCTAGCAGATTCTATTTCAGAGCAAACTTTATCACAAATGTAATCCCAGAAATACTGGAACTATAAATTATTGAGCACATATATAAAATTCAATTACCAGAGTCATTTAATTGATAGGAAATATATATTCCTCTCCTATGGGAAAATGAAATAAAAAGAGAATTTTCCTTTCAGTAATACTGAATTGGAATTAATATGAAGTTCTTTAATCCAATGCAATCCTAGACCTTATTTCCAGCATCACATGTACTCTAAAGAGAATTTCTACCAATAGAAATTGGTTTGCATTAAGTCAACCAAAAGTTATCTCCCAGAAATGTTTAACTTTACTAGACTGCTCTAACACCTTCCCTACTCAGTGCTGTCTCTCTCCACCTGCATCTGTCTGGAAGGCACCTTTGGCTATTTCTTCTTTCTAAACCTTACCAATTCTGCAAGGCCCAGGTCAAGCTCCCTATCATCCATGAAGTTGTCCCAGATTTCCTTAGCCCACAGCAAGCTTTACCTCGCCCCTGAAAGCATAAAAACCTGATTGTCTATATGATTCATCTAGTTTCATCTTTTTTTTCCCTTGGATAATTAATCATTTTCTCATAAATCTACAGATACATAGAAATAGAGTTATGATTTGTTTCCCCAACTAGGCCAAAAATTCTATAAGGAACTATACTGCTTACCCAAGATTATCTACTCTAAAAACAGAAAGAAGCAATAAAAATTATATATTCTGTAAACCTACAAGATAGAAATAGCCACAATCCCTGCCCCTTCCATTCTGGTTTATAAGAACAGGAGTTTTACTGTCACATATCCCTGATTAAGTTATTTGACCTGATAATAAGAAGACTAATAAGTATTTGTTGTATTAATCTATTTATTTAAAATTACATTACTCTGTAAATGTATAAATTTCATAAGAAGTAAGGCACTCTGAATTGGGATTTTCCTGCTATACTATAAAGCATTATACGTGATTAAAACAAATGCCTCACATGTCCAGCCTACAGTGCTCCACTCTACCAGCTAAGCTATGGAAGGGTGAACTCACCATCACTAATTATCAGAAACATGCAAATCAAAACCCCACATCTATTGGAAAGGCTATCATCGAGAAGATAAGAGATAACAGGTGTCAGTAAGGATGTGGAGAAAAGAACCCTTGTGCAGCCACTATGAAAAACAGTATGGAAGTTCCTGAAAAAATTAAAGACAGAACTACCATACAACCCAGCAATCTCACTTCTATCATATCCACAGGAAATGGGAAAAAAAGTATCACAAAACTAACTAAACACCCAAGTTTATTGCAGCATGATTCACAATAGCTAAGATATGGAAACAATCTACATGTCCATCAACGTATGAACTAATGAAAAAGATTTGGTATATACACACACACACACACACACACACACAATGGATTATTATTTAGCCATAAGAGAAGGAAAACCTGCTATTTGCAACAACATGTTTGGGCCTCGAGGGCATTAAGCTAAATGAAATAAGTCAGACAGAGAAGGACAAATATTATAGGATTAGCACTAATATGTAGGATCTAAAAAAAGCCAAACTCATAGTAGAATGGTGGTAACCAGGGGCTGAGAGGCAGGGAATTGGGGATATGTTAAAGGGTATAAACTTACCAACTAGAAGGTGAATAAGTTCTGGAGATCTAATGCAGAGTATCAATGATTATGATCAACAATACTGTATTCTATACTTCAAAGTTGTGGAGACTAGATAGATCTTAAATATTCTCACAACAAAAAAAGAAAAAAAGAAAAAAAATTATTATAATTACATGATAGAGGTATTTATAGTGGTAATCATATTATAATATATAGATCTATCATACCAACCAACTATACAACTTAAATTTGCACAATGTTATATCTCAATTATATTGCAATAAAAAATAAAAATTAAAAAAATAAAGCAAATGGTTCAAGTGAACTGCCTAGTGATTTTATCTTCTGAAAGTCTCCATTATATCTGTCAGTACAAAATCCATTGCATCCTTTGGCCTCTGGGTAATAAATTATTCATCACTTCTAATCTCAATTAAGAAATCTCAAAAGATTCTCAAGTTATTGTTAGAATCAATAAGCCACAAAAAATTAGCATAGATATTTATTTTAAGGTATGTCTTTTCTCTTTTACAATAAAAATTATTTGTAGAAATATATGTTAGAATGCATTGTTTTAAGTTCAGCTTTAAACTGATAAAGTAGCTCTCTGTTATGTTAGGTCCCAGGTCATACATGGGTCAATACATTTTGCAATACTCTAATTGGGCTAAAACATTAATATAAGTTAGGGCTGAAACAGTCATCTTGATCCCAGCCTTTCAAATGGGTACTGTTGTTCATAAACCTAGAATTGAAAATAGCTCAAATCGTTCTCTTCAGAAAAGAGATCACAATTCAAAGGATCCTTCACTAAAAATTACCATCTTGAGGCACCTGGGTGGCTCAGCTGGTTAAGTGACTGCCTTCAGCTTAGGTCAAAATCCCAGGGTCCTGGAATCAAGACCCATATTGGGCTCTCTGCTCAGCGGCAAGTCTGCATCTGCTTCTCCATCTGTGATCTCTCTCGCTTTCACTGTCTCTCAAATAAATAAATAAAATCTTTTTAAAAATTACCATCTTTTTAAGAATAGAAAATTATATCCTGAAGAAATAGTAACTGTTTGCTAGCTCTTCTAAATACTCAAGATAGTTTAAGATGAATAAAAAAAACAAAATCAGTATCCAGATTTTTTTTTAAGGTTTTTATTCATTTACTTGACAGAGAGAGATCACAGTAGACAGAGAGGCAGGCAGAGAGAGAGAAGGAAGCAGGCTCCCTGCCGAGCAGAGAGCCCGATGGCAGGACTCGATCCCAGGACCCTGGGATCATGACCTGAGCCAAAGGCAGTGGCTTTAACCCACTGAGCCACCCAGGAGCCACCAGTGTCCAGATTTTAACAGGATCAATTATTTCCATCTATGTTGGTGGGATAGGGAAGATTGTGAAAACCCTTCTTTCCACTTGCCCTTAATTCTCAGAAGAAAATTGCAACAACAAATTTTATGCAGACAGAACCACAACTAAATGGTGTTATTTCATACATTTTTGAATAAAACAATATGGAACACTGTGGTTAAAACTGCTCTCTAAGGCCGGACTACCTGGGTTTGAATGCCAGCTCTGCCTCTCATTAGCATAGTAGCACTGGATAACTGCCTCTTCAGTGCTTCCATAATACTAGAACCCACCTCACAGACTAGTGAAGAGGAGGTACTCCACGTAATGCACTTGAAATAATACAGGATACATAGCAAGCAATTGATAAGCATTAGCTAAATATAAATTATCTATAAATGAAAATTTTACATATTCTTAGAAAAAGATTTAGTGATTGCTTTCACTGACTTAAACAGAAAAGGTAATACTTTTTAAATCTGAAAATACAAGTCGTTCTTTCTCAGTGCATAAATGCATTTACTAATGGTAGACAGACTTTGACTAGGGACTAAATGAAGAGAAGGGTAAAATAACAAAACATTTTATGAAATATATATAAATAAATAACTCAGTAGGAAACATTTCTGATGTTGCTTAATTGCCTTACCTTTGATATCCTGCCTGTCATACCAACCAGTGACCCAAATTAAATCCAGCTGTTCAGATCACATCACTTTGCTAAGCCCTTCAGGCAAGTGGGATTCAGTTCTTGTTTACCTGCCTTCCCTCACTCTTTGCTCCTACAGTAAATATGCCTACAAACAAGCTCCAACCAATCTTGGTTCTTTGCCTGAACAGAAAAATAACTTTGCAAGAACTGAAGTAAACTTCTATGGTGAATGTCTTACACAAGCAGCACGGGGTTGCCATCATTTTCATTATATAAAGAACTTTTTAATTTAACAGACTAGTGTACTGTTTAAGAATACATTCTATTGGGCGCCTGGGTGGCTCAGTGGGTTAAGCCGCTGCCTTCGGCTCAGGTCATGATCTCAGGGTCTTGGGATTGAGTCCTCTTTGGGCTCTCTGCTCAGCAGGGAGCCTGCTTCCTCCTCTCTCTCTGCCTATCTCTCTGTCTATTTGTGATCTCTCTCTGCCAAATAAATAAATAAAATCTTTTAAAAAAAAAAGAATACATTCTATTAGTGACACTCATTAATCTTAAGTTAAAATATATGTTTTGGCAGCTTATTCTTTGCTTTAAATGAACTATTACTTTAATCACAGACATTTGGAAAACAGTTTGATTTTTCTTAATTAATGTCTGCTAAATTTACTTATGATAGACACACTCTTTTGCTAGAAGTAAAACAAATACACTGTGTGGTTATTAATTCCCACTTAGCACCACACAAAATTATTAATTGAGGTGGAACTTTTCTGCCAAGGTACTTTAATTTCTTTTTTTCAAATGAAAAGATGTAGGAGTATGACTGACTGGCATGCCCGTTCAATGACGGTAGTAATTTTTCGCTGCCTGTCAACTTGAAGACAATGTTTCACCCCAGTGTTTTCTTTCAAAGAGCTCCAGAGGAAATTTAGCAAGATTAGGAGAGACAAAATGGAACTGTACAAAAGTTATTGGCTTTTTTCCTTCTTCTTTTATACATTTTGTACACAATAGTGACATCTTCTGGTTGGCTGGAATATTGATGTTTGGAACAATGCTTTGAAACCACATCAACCTTGTCATCAAAACATGCCTCTTTACATAAAGATACTAAATGAAATATTCCTGAATTAGAAGCACCTCAGCTTTATATATGCGCCATCAAAATTCCAATTTAAGTTTTTTAGAGAAAACACAATAACAAAGCAGAAACTTATTTCTTCAAAACAAATTTGAGACACAGGTAAAATGTAAAACTAATTGACCTTAAAAAAAAATCACTTGACACAATTAAACATCCATTTACAGAAGTTTCATTTTCTGGAAAGCTCAGTGACAATTGGGGAAAGTTATAAAAAAATAGAGAAAAGTTCAATAATATATTTACAGGTTATTTTCAATGAGAGATAAAAGAGATTTAGAGGGTCTGGGAGAAGGAAGAGCCTAACATTAATGACACTCCTTTCCTCTCCAACTTTTTCATAAGGGTCTACACCTGTGCAGAACACCATGAAATCCTGAGGATGCCTTAAAGCACTCTCCTCAATGCTAACCTCTCATTTCACCAATGTAACTGTCTCCTAGCATAGACATCCATCCTACAGCATCACTGGGTCTAGACAGGTCCTCAGGGACCCAGAATCCCAATCCCTTTCATGAGGATTGATCCAAGCATTGGGCGTCTAAATACAACATACTTATATTATTGGGCACCTAAATATAACATATTTATATTATAACCCCTTTCTCAAGACAATAAAGGAAGGATGCAGAAGGATGCCTTGAGTAGTTCCAAGATGACTTGCTTATACCTCTCTCCCTAGAAAAGATGAGAAGTTCCATATATACTTATCATTAATAAACTAAATAATCCACAGCAGGAAATTCTTTTTTTTTTTTTAATTCATGATGTTTATTTGACTAATCGTTGAAATCCTTAAGATGAACTGGATGCTGCAACAGCTGCCCTCTTGGGCTTTGGTGTTGTTCCTTCACGGAATCCATGCCTGAATCTGCGGTATACAATTTTTAGGTGCCTCATTCGACCGGTCCCAGTGGTGTTTCGTCTTTTAGCCTTGGCGCTCCAGTTATACTTTCTCTTGCGCTTGGCAGGATAGACGCATTTGCCACACGTGGACTTCTGAAGGTGGTAGGCCTTCGAGCCACAGCGGCCGCACAACGTGTGCGTCTTATTGCGACGCTTTCCAAACGATGACGTCCCCTTCGTCATCTTGTTTCCGCGGCAGGCCCCCACAGCAGGAAATTCTAACCAAAAACTAAAGGAAACTTAATTTCATATCAGCAACTATTTGTAAAAATAGAGAAGTGAAAAATTAAAAGAAATTGAATTAACTTTGTTCTGTCATGAATGCAATATAACAATAAGTAGTATAAATTCCAGTCACACATTTTAGAAAAAGAATATAATTCCTAAGAAGAAAAAAAATGTAGATCAGTGTTACATAAAATGGTTTAAATAACAATAAACCAAAGAAGCTTATTATTAAAATTATACTAATTACATTTATCCTATCATCTGGATCAAGCTAGTATCTGTCTTGGTAATAACAACCTTTCACAATCTTGTTACTGTACATTGAAAAGATATTTGTAAAGAACAGACCATGAACATTTTAAATGCTAAAAAATATATTAAAGAACACAGGTTACATTCTTCTTCTTTGTATTTAGAAATTTAGGAATTTATGTAACCTGAAGTTGCAAATCATATTTGACCAAAAAAGCAAGCTATAAATAATACATATAAGTATCCTTTAAATGATGCAATAAGCTATTATGATTAACAGGAATTTACTATTATAATCAGGATTATGTGCTGAATGTATTTCTGAATTCATAAAAAAACTATACTCTCAGAAGTGACAGAGATCAGCAATCAATTCATTTCCTACCTAATCTGTGAAAGCTCTGCCACTTGTTTCTGGTATTGTGATTGCTTTATTCCTCAGTTTTCCAATCTCATTTTCAAAAATGTTCTTTGTGTAAAGAAATAAACAAGCCTCATAGAATAGATATGCCTATGACAGGCATTTTCTAAAATTCAAAATCTCCTTCAAGTCAGTAGTAAAATAAGCAAACTATGAGGGTATGGGGCTGTTATCTGGTTGACAATAAAATCAACCCCTCTCCATGTAAGAAATGCAGAAAATATAAATTAAGTTTCATCTTTAGATACAGCATATGGGGCTTATTTGCAATTTTACTCAAATATATTCAGTAAATAAAATGGTAATATCGACTTGCCATTCATATGAGTTCGAATGGATCAATAAAAGCTACAACATTGAATTCATCTATACTATGATCTATCTCAACAATTGCATTAACCAAAATAACTTTTAAATGATCCAATATCAAGAAAACAAAATAATCAAGTTATATGGTTATAAGAATGCCATTCTAAGATAGCTTCTATTAACTACAAGTTTTTGAATAGCTATTTGCTGTCGAAAGGTTGAGTTTTTCAAAATAAAGTTAAATGTTACTTTTTAAAGATGTTCATTCTTTCCAAATCATTTGCAAGGTTTAATGTAATTCAACCAAAACTCCAGTGGGATTTAATTTTACTTTTTTAAAACTTTGGGCAATTTCCAGTTCTTTAAATAAATGTTTACTGATATAGAACACATGCACAGAAAGTGCACAAATCCTAAATACAAGCTGACTTAGCTATGCCTCATTCTTCTAGGAATTTCATAACTCTTCTTCTCAGTTCCTTTGAGAACTCAGTTCCTTTTTACTTTTTTAAGATTTATTTATTTGAGAGACAGAGCACAAGCAGAAGGGGCAGAAAAGAGGGAGTCAAGCAGACTCCCCGCTGAGCCCGGAGCCCAACACAGGGCTTGAGCAGACTCTCCCTGCGGGGCTCCATTCCAGGACCCAAAAGCTCATGACCTGAGCCGAAAACCAAGAGCCGGACACCTAACGGGATGTGCCACCCAGGTGCCCCTCTTCTTCTCAGCTCCTTTTTAAAAACAAGGTTTGTTTAGCAGCGTTGGGGTTGGTGAGACAGTGTACTCTTTATGGAACTGATTTGGGGTATTTACTGAGCCCTTCTTTTTAAATGAGTTTATTGTCAATTTTTATAAATATCTCCTATGCACTCGGAAAGAATATCTCTCTCTCTCCTCGGCGGGCATATATTTATACATAAGCAAAAGCATACTACCTGCATTATTCAAATGCCTTTGCTTATTTCTTTCTTAGTATCAAATTCTCAGAAAAGTATCTCAAAATCACCTCCATTTGTTGTTGGCTCATTTATCTATTTTAGTAGTTCTGTCAGTTTTTGCTCTATGTTAAAGCTATCTTACTGCCCACAAATATGTTCATAACTATACTACATCTTTTTATGTCCTATATGATGTTTTTGGCTATTAATTCCATGTTGTCCAAAGCTAAATTTATAACCCAATTTTCTTGACTCCTATTTGCCTTCCAAACTTTCTTTATAACTTTACAGTCACATTTGGACATCTTTGAAAAAGCAGTGTGAGATTCTCTTTTTGTTGTCAGTGAGGCTCAGATCTGAGCAAAGACAACTGTGGCAAGGTAGTGGAGAAGACCAATGCAACATCTGGTAAAGGGTCTTACTTCTTGAGCGCTTTCCAGTAAATTAATCACATTTAGCATACAGATTTAATCTTCCCCTCCTACACTGAAATATTCCTTAATAAACTTTTTTGGACCATGGTGGAGAATAAATATATAACAGAGTAAAGGGATATAGAGTTGCATACTGCCAGGGCATCTGTGTTCATGAATTTTCAGCAACCAGCATCAAGTAAAATGGGGTTCCATAAGAAGAAAGATGGTGGGTATAGAAAGAGTATGTTACCATAAGGAAAACTAAAAAGTGGACAATCAAGAAGGACAAATAAAAAACTCCACAGTTTTGTATATACCAGTAGGATATAACTCTTGAAAAGAGGGAAAAAGTAACTCTTGGTGTCCATTGAGAAACTCATGACAGTCTATATTCTCTAAGTATAAAGTGAAAAATGAAGCAGTTGCTCTTGTCAGCACCATACAGAAGATGAAGTGGCCATGCACTTTTTATCTCCTCACTCCCTTCTTTTTTTTTCTCTTGACTGATTTTGGAAACATAGACTCAGATTATTGTTAGTACTCTTCCCTTTCAAAACATAATCCTACTTTTCAATAATAATTTCTAGAATGTGCATTTAATTCCGTGACCGTTTCCACTTTAGGATTCTAACCCCCACAAGTCCTTTCATATCTTCAATTCTTGAGTCTTCAATTTTGATCCGCTACCTGTTACCTAGATTCTTTCTTGATCCTTTAGTTAAAACTATGGAGATGTTCTCCTACCTGTTCTCCAGAAAAATTTTTGTTTTGGTTCAGAGGATGGAGGTTTCGTCCTGTTTCTTAAGCCATCCTCAATTTTTAAGAACATGGGATTATCACTTTCTTTCTTGTAGTAAGCCTTTACCCCTTTTTTTCCAGGGCTCATGTATGTTTTACTTTTCTCTGTCTTTTTTTTTTTAAATTTTTTAAGTTTTAAATTTTATTTTATTTTTTTTTAAATTTCTTTTCAGTGTAACAGAGTTCATAGTTTTACACCACACCCAGTGCTCCATGCAATGCGTGCCCTCCACAATACCCACCACCTGGCTCCCCCAACCTCCCACCCCCCGCCCCTTTTCTCTGTCTTTATTAGTACTCCATCAGAGGTTGAGAAGGGCAGACAAGCTCTTTATTAAACCACCACCCTAACTACAAGTTTAATATTTGCAATCACTGTTTTCACAGAATCCAATTCCAAATCTTAGTCTACAGGCTTCTCTCTGACCAGTCAGCTCTAACTCCTAAATAATGAAGAAGCATTTGAATATCAGACTTCCGTTGTTAAATTACAAAACTACAACAGAATAACCCAAAGTTATTTAAAAACTCTTTTGAAGATTTTTAGTTCAGTCACCTCTCATCCACATTTTTTCAATTAACTTTTTTAAATTATTAAACCTGAAAAAAATTAAAAATTTCATAAATATTTTGTCTGAAAGCAAATACTTGAACCCACTAATATACATCAAAAGTAGACCTAAATAATGAATTAGGGGGTTTTTTGAGAGCATCCATTCACCTTTTTTTTTTTAAATTCCAGGATAGTTAACATACAGTGTTAAATTGGTTTCAGGTATTCAGTATAGTGATTCAACAATTCTATAGATTACTCGGTGCTTATCAAGATAATGTACTTTTAATCCCCATCACCTCTTTCAGTCATCTTCCCACCCACACTCTCCCTCCTCTGATAACCATCTGTTCTCTAAAGTCTATTTTTTTGGTTTGTCTCTTTCTTTTCCTTTGTGCGTTTGTTCTTAAACTTCATATATGAGTGAGATCATACAGTATTTGCGTTTCTCTGACTTATTTGCTTAGCATTAGCTTCATCCATGCTGTTGCTGCAAATGACAAGATTTCATTCCTTTTTATGACTGAATAATATTTCAGTGTGTGTGTGTGTGTGTGTGTGTGTGTTCTTTATCCATTCATCTACTGATGGACACTTGGCTGCTTCCATAATTTGGCTATTGTACATAATGCTGCAATAAACACAGTGGTACCTACATCCTTCAGAATTAATGTTGTATTATTTGGGTAAATACCCAGTAGTGTGATTACTGGATCATAGGGTAGTTCTATTTTTAATTTTTTTTTAAGATTTTATTTATTTATTTGTCAGAGAGAGAGAGCCAGAGAGCGAGCACAGGCAGACAGAGTGGCAGACAGAGGCAGAGGGAGAAGCAGGCTCCCCGCCGAGCAAGGAGCCCAATGTGGGACTCGATCCCAGGACGCTGGGATCATGACCTGAGCCTAAGGCAGCCGCTTAACCAACTGAGCCACCCAGGCGTCCCTATTTTTAATTTTTTGAAGTAACTCCATACTGTTTTCCACAGTGGCTGCACAAGTTTACATTTCCACCAACAGTACATGGGGTTCCTTTTTCTCCACATTCTCACTAGCACCTGTTTCTTGCATTGTTTATTTTAGCCATTCTGACATGTGAGGTGATATCTCACTGTCATTTTGATTTGCATTTTCCTGAATATGAGTATAGGTGTCTGTTGGCTATATGTAATTCTTCTTTGGAAAAATGTCTGTTCATGTCTTTTGCCCATTTTTCAGTTGAATTATTTGTGGGGTGGTTTTTTGTTTTGTTTTGGTTTGGTTTTTTGGTGCTGAATTAGGTACTTTTATAAATGCAACACATTTATATTGTGACTTATGAGGAAATTACTGTTTTGTTTCCAAAAGTGAGTATTTCTTAAAGTGTCAACTTATTATAAGGAATTAAGAAATGAGCCATAAGCATTACAAAGAACAAGCTTGTTGGCATTCCCATATCATTTTGGGAACTTCAGAGTTTGAAAGAATCTTACACACCTTTTAGTTTCTCCTCCAATTCAGTGCTCTTATCGTCCCTCCTCTGGTCTTGACTCTTAAAATTACTTAAGCCATTGTAATTTTTACATGATCCTCTAGGCTATGATCCTCAAACCTATGAAAAGTAAAAATGATGCAAAATACATTGTTTTTCTTATAAAGTATATCTTGCACTTATTGCTGGGTGTTTGTTAGGGGAAACAAAGACTAGCTGATGATAGGCATCCATCTCAAAGGTTCTAGGCACAAGTCCTCATCCTCTGAATACTTTCTATAAAAGTGAATTTACTGAATCTTAAAGAAATATGTTTTGAGCACTGAGTCAATCTATTTTTTTCTTGCCTTCAGATTCAAACTGAAACATCTACTCTTCCTGGGTCTTGAACTTGCTAGCATTCAGACTGAAACTACACCTTTGGCTCTCAAGTGGTACAAAGTGTGACCAATGAGAAAATGTGTTAACACTCCAAAAGTATGGCTTAAGTTTTCAAAACAGACAAAAATCCAGGGAACATGTATGGGAATGGATATTAAGGGAATGGGATAATGGTGGAAAGTACATAAATTTGGATCAGGCTGAATTTACTGAATGGACTCATGAAGCAGATTTGGCATCTAATGTCACATTTTGAGGATAACAGGGGGGTCTCTAACAGTTTGGTTGGCTGACTAACTGAAACATGAATTAAAAGATTACACACAGTGAGCAAATTAGAAATGGCAAATTAGTATGGCATTTGCTTACTGATCATAGTGTACTTACAATTGAAAGGGAAAGCCCACTAAATTCTTACTTGATCTGTATAAGCAGAAAAGTTCTAGGTTAAGTGAACAAAAGTCTAACCTGAATCATAAAAACAGGGGTCATGGCCCCTCAATCAATTTCCTGACTTAAACCACTTTACAGACCCAGAATCCCATGAATGAAATGGAGGCCCTCCCCTTGAGGAAGGATCCTAGAACACTGCCAAAAATTTATACTGGTAATCACTCTCCCAGTCCACTGCACACTGGCTCTGAACTGACAGTAATTCCAGAAGACCCAAAACATCGCTGTGGTCCACGGTTAGAGTAGGGACTTGTGAAGATCGGGTGACCACTGGAGTTTCAGCATAGATGCATCTCACAGTGAACTCAGTGGGTCCATGAATCCGTCTTGTGGTTATTCCCCTCATTCCAGAATGTAAAAGTAGAACAGACATACTCAGAAGCTAGCAGAATCCCCACATGCTAGCTTACCAGTTGCTTGGAAAAAAATGATCAAATTTTCTTGAAGTCTTCTCCAAGTCACACATTTTCATTCCTTTTTATATTTCCTTAAATGAAATTATTTCCAGGGTTGTCTTCATGTCTAACATTGTACTATATTTTTTAATGCATGACTAATATTGAAATTGTATTTACCAAAATCCCATGAGAATTTTTTCACATGAATTGCCAACAAGCAGAGTCGCTCACAAATGCACTAAAGCAAACCATTTGAGCCTAAATAATGAAATTTATATTTACTGCTGTTAAATTTCATCTTCTTGTTTCTGGACCTGCACTAAAAGCTATCAAAGATGTTTCTGAATCATAAGTAATTCAATAGGCAAACATTTATTGATGGCCTACTCCGAGTCAAGCCTGGTAATGGAGCTATAAAGATGAATAAGACACTGTCTTTGACCTCCAGTTGCTCTGTCTAGTAAGAGACATAAAAAAAGTAAATAATATAAATAAGCAATGTGATAAGTACTATGGGAGTGTTATGTCTTTTAAAAAAAATCAGTAAATGGAGTTGCTGGGAGAAGGACAGAAAAGACGATCAACACTGAGCATATAGGCCTGAAATGTCACTGTAAGGAATGCCAGACAGAGTGCTGAGAGGTGAGAGAAAGTAGCAGAAGGGATAGGAGATGAGAAAAGAGAGGTAGAGAGGGAGACCAGGAGAGGAGGGGGGAGGAGGGCATAAAAGTTTAAGATTGAGGGCCAGGGAAGAGTCTGATGGATCCAGAACCCTGAATTTCTGAAATCCTCAGATCCAATGGCCCTTTAAGTACTACTGCAGACTTTAAAATCACTTAAATAAGTAAGTTTTAGATAAACTGGTAAAAGTGGCAAAATAAAATACAAGTCATTTGGTTAACTCATCTTTTGACCTCTGAGCTTTTGATAAATTTACCCAGAGTCTCAGATTTTTAAGTTGTGGAAGATTCTATTTTCTAAAAATGGCTGCAAAAACATATGTCATCTCCTATGCTCTTCTACAAAGTGACCTTGTCCCCAGTGAGGACCAGAGTTTATTTTTCCACCATCTTATTAATGCTTTGACCAATGTAATATGACAGAAATTATACTATGTCGCTGGCAGGAATAGCCCTTACCTGCCCTGGTGTTTTTGCTTCCTGCCTTTTGTAAAAACTGCTTTAGGGACATTCCTTTTCAGAGCCCACCTGCCGAGCTGTGAAAAGTCCAAGTTACCTGGAGAGGCCACATGTAGTTCTGCTTAGCAGCCCCCGCTAAACATCAACTGTCAGCCCTGTGTCTGGGTCTTCTGAACGTCCAGCCCAGGCAATCTTTTAGAAGACTTCAACCCCATCTAAAATCTGCCTGGAATGGCTTCAGAGGATCCATGTAAGAACTGCCTCACTGAGTCCATCAACCTGAGCAATAATAACACAATATTGTTTTGAGCCATTAAGTTATTAGTTAGTTTGTACACATCAATAATTAACTAGAAGAGAACATTAGGGAAAACAGAGGGTTTTTTGGCTGATGACTAAGGAAACTGAACTATGGTGGAATTAACTAAATGACAGAGTGGTTAGGAAGAGGGGATACTCTTCTCAAAGTTCAGATGTGGCCTGGGTGTTTATTTCTGGACCAACAAAGTTTCTTGCTTAAGAGACTATATGAGCAGCAATGCCATTACCTAAACAGAATTTAAAAGGGAACGGTGTGTTCAACCAAGAAACTGAAGCTATTTTTAATATGTTGAATTTGCGTTGTTTATAATATATTCATTTAAGATGATCAGTAAATCTTTGTAAATATAGATTTTGAAATTGGGAAGGAGATGTGATCTGTATGTACCAGAGTCATCGGCACACATAGAAATGTATTTATCAAAGATAAGCCAAAGAAGGTGGTGATATTACCCAGAGAAATTACAAAGAGAAGTTCCAAAAGAAAGTCACGAGAAATACCAACAATTAAAAGGTGAGTACAGAGAACTTCTGGCACGATTTCTATTAAAGGCCATCATTTTCCATTTTCAAATAGGACTCAATTTATCTTACCATTGGGATGGAGAAAAGAAAGAAATACTGTCCTCTTCTACACAATCTTATATAAATCAGAGAATTTGGACAAGGAAGAACAACAGGTAATGCTGCTTAATATGACTGAATTCACATTGAAATTGCAATGATGAAATAGTCTATCAACATGATACTGTTTAGGACTTGCACTGTATAAGTAATAAGTAATGTGTATGTGGTTGAGTCTATAATTACATCCAGCAAATTAGTATGAGATTACAGACCAAAATAGGACCTGTAAACATTAGAAAACTAATTTCTTTCACACAATATTTACGAAGCATTAATAATTTCATTTTATCTTCATGACTATTTTAATCTCTGCACAAAGTTCACAGGTCAAGCTGTAAATTCAGACTATTTGAGGTTAAAAATATATAGTATACATTTTGGTGAGAAAATCCTGGTGCATATTATTTCAGAAAAAGTGAAGTATTTGTTCTAAGTATCAACACAAACAAACACAGATCAAATTATTCTTTAGGAATATATAATCAGATTTTTTTCTGAATTTAAATTTTTATTGGTCACAAAAGCATACCAGTTGCATTTATTGTAAGTAATGTAGTAATTAATCAATAGTAGAAGGGCAATGTGGTAGATTACATGATTTTCAGCAAATATTTATTCCTTATCTCAAACCTCCATGGAAGTACATTTTCCCACCTCATGGGTATTGGACTTGGTCATATGACTTGCTTTTACCATTGAAATGTAGGCAGAAGGGAAAGATTGTCAGTTTCAAGCCCAGGGTTTAAGAGATTACTGCTCACCTTGGGAGCTTTACACCCCTTCTGTTAACCAAAAAATAAATAAAAATTTAAAATGGCCCCAAGGAACTACTTTTCTCCAATTTGGGGACCCAAAGACATTTGAAAGGAGCTTCCTTGCTGATTTACCCACAGCCAGAAGCATAACACATGCAGAGTTTAAAGTGTATGAGCAAGTATCCTTTTAAGTCACTTAGGTGTGGCGATATTACTGAGGTAATAACTGACTGAAACAGGTAGCTGAGAAAAAGCTAATATACTAATTCAAATAAATTTTCTGACATCAAAATATTTCACGAACCCATATTTAATCTATAAGAAGTAAGAAAAAATAAAGGCATGTTATATTTTTTATATTGTTAGACCTTGACTGTGATTAAAATACAGGAGTATCATCTATCAGAAAGGCTATATAATTAAGGTAAAGCTAAGAAGGACCAATTTGTAAATAATGCAAGTCTACATTTATAAGCTAAGTCCAGTAATGAAAATTTTAGTAAATGGTCATGAATAATTAACACTCAAATATTATAAATTTATGTGTTAATCAAAGACTAGATAAATGTCTATTTCTGAAGAGGAAGAGAAAAATAGAGTGGTAAACATATATCAAATAGTATTCATAAAAGAAACAATGCATTGATCAGAGCTCTCTAAAATTAGAAGAATTGCTATTATGACCATAAAAGCATTTAACTTGAAGTGAACTTTTTTTTTAAAGAATCTTATTTATTCATTTGACAGACAGAGATCACAAGCAGGCATAGAGGCAGGCAGAGAGAGAGAGAGGAGGTAGCAGGCTCCCCGCAGAGCAGAAAGCCGGATACAGGGCTCAATCCCAGGATCCTGGGATCATGACCCAAGCTGAAGGCAGAGGCTTTAACCCATTGAGCCACCCAGGTGCCCCTGAAGTGAACTTTTAATTTCTGTATTTAATTGGTTCTTATCTGATCAGGAAAATCATAAAAAGTCATTCATTTCTCTCAAATAATCAGAAACTGAAAAAAAATCACTAAAAAAAAGATAAATTAAATATCTCACATAAATAACTCATCTTTCTCTTTCTCAATTCACTTCTTGATATTTGCCAGGAAATAAGGACACTTAGTGTCCTGTGAAATAAAAGTTTACATACATATTTCTAAACATAAACATTGGTTATGTTTTAAAAGTCTCTTCTTTTACAAAAAAATAGAAATTAAGATTTTCCTATCTCAGTGCCTCAAATGAAGAAAAAATTAAGTATCATTCTACAATTAATATTTTTAATGTTTTGTATTTGAAAACCAATTTGGAAGAATTCATTATCAAGGTTATTTGGAAACAAAATAATACAGTTTGGTGTTTCTTATTTTTAAAGATCTTTAAAAATTATATCAGTTTGAATAAAAGTGAACAAACCTGGGCTAGATTGCATCAGGTAATCATAAGCAAAGTAGTATCAAAATACTCAATTCACACTGACAGAAAAAGACTGAAGCAGGAAAAGTCCAGCTATGAAATCCGCAATAGGAGGAAATGGAAAAGCTAGAATGAGGTAAATCTAGTTTTGAAAAAGGGAAATATGAATGAAGAGGAAACACTACTAGGCTACCATGAAACCAGTTTAGTTATGGTAGATGCAAAGCAGATGAGACACTAATGCAGTGGGAATTACCAGCACCAAAAGGCATGTTTGGTAAGGGTTGAAGCTGGACTTAAGATAAGTGGAACCCTCTATGTTATTTTTGACAAGGTTACTGTTTGAACATAGCATAAAAAAGGGGGGGTTTTGCCATGAAATAAACTGGTTCATAATATTGTGCTGAACTGTGTGCAATATATCAGCTCAGACAAGGAGACTGGTGCTATTGTCCAAAGCATTTTCTCTTTTTTTAGGCTAAGTAGACGCTATAGTAGATGATTTAAGACTTATGATGAATCATATTATGGGTGATAATAAAACTTATGATCCTTAAACTAAAGTGCCTCTGAATGAGGGAATGGATAATAGTTTAGAGTTATAATAAAAGTGTACATCAATTTGACATTTTCAAAGTCCAAAATAGTACTTGAAATTAAATAATATGTAAATTATTATTCCTATTTAGTAACAACCTATATACATAAAGGGAGTTATAAGAGAGAGAAAAACAAGTCTGAAAAGGATACACTGCAAATAATCATTATTACCATAGGATGAGGTGACAGAATAGAGTCCCCTTCCTTTATGTGCCTTACTATAGTTTGAACTTTTATAAGCTTTTCTATTTTTTTAGAATTTAAAATGCTTTTTAAAAGTCTCTCCTCAGAAGTATCTTTTTCAAGAAAATGGAGTTCCCTCTACTCTGCTTCCCATTCTGTGCACACTTATTCATATTTCCACACAATATAATGCATATAGAATTTAGTAAAATGCCTAGACATATGATCACAACATAAAAATCAATTGTATCTTTAAATACAAGTAAGAATCACCTAAAAGACAAAAATAAAATATTATTTACAATAAGATCAAATACTGATGGATAATAGATCTAGTGGAAGATATTATAAGCTCTATGGGGAAAAATATAAAATAAAGAAATTAAAGGAAGTGATACAGTCTTCATGAATGGAAACACTTATTACATAAAATTCTCCCCAGGCTGATCTCTAGCTAGAGTGCAATTTCAGTCTGCATCTGAACATGGTATACTTTAATTAGAACTGATAAAATGATTTTTAAATTATATGGACATGTAAAACACTAATGACAGAAGGACAGAGAGATGGAATCACCCTGCTAGAGTCTGTGTCTTCTGCTGTAGTAATTAGACACTGTTGTACTACTTTAGACACAGACAAATTAAACAATGCAATAAAGGGCCCAGAAGCAGACATATACATGCACAGAACTTTGATACATAACTAAGATGTTCTGCCAAATTAGTGAAAAAGAAGGTATTTATTAAATAAATGAGACTGAAAAGTTATCTAAATAAGAAAAAAATAAGATAAAATTACACTCCTACTTTATATTAAATACAAAAAAAATCCAGATGAACCAATTATTTATGTCAAAAACAAGGCTTTAAAACTATTAGCAAAAAAAATAAGTAAATATCTCTCTGTTTTTGTGATACAGAGTATTTCCTTTTTTTTTTTAAGAGAGAGAGAGGCAGAAGTAGGGGCAAAAGGAGAGGGAGAGAATCTTAAACAGGCTCCAGGCCCAGCAAAGAGCCCAGTGCAGAGCCCAGCACAAGACTCCATTTCACAACCCTGAGATCATAACTGAGCCAATTTCAAGAGTAACACTTAACCAGCTGAGCCACCCAGGCATTCCCAGAAGTATTTCTTAAAAATGATAGAAAGGACAGGGTAGAAGTCAAGATGGCAGAGAAGTAGCGGGCTGAGACTGTTAGGGTATGGAGTCGACCACCTCTCAAATGGACAGAGGACACCCACATAATGCAAGTCACACAGCAAAGTTTATTTCCAGCTAGCTGGGGTCCAAGTATCTGCCCGGCACAGCGGGTTTCAACAAGGACCCCGGGCACTCAAAGCCAAGGATTTATATAGCTTTTTTTTTTTTTTAAACATCCAACTCACAGTAATTTTCCATCACTTCAGAGACTCTACATACTTTTAGTTTGCGCCCCCCTGGTGGTCTAGTAAGATAAGCTCTTTTCAACATCTGGTCCCCGTGGCGCAAGTGCCTAGCCACCCTGGTGGTCTAAGCTGATTAGCTGCTGCCGGGGTGTTGCAGGGTGGGGTGCTTTCTTGGAACTAAAGCATGGTGGGGGTCCCTAGAACTAAAGTAAAGTAAGGGAAAGTTCAGCCCTTAGTCACAGGGGCCTGAGATGGCTGCCGAAGGTAAGATGGCTGCCGAAAGTAAGATGGCTGTACTTGTGCTAAGGCTAAACCTGAGGTGGGATGACCTTAATTTTTCTCAGCCTCCAGGAGACGACATCAGGTAGCAGGAGATTAGCTAGATAGCTTATCAAGCCATTCCGAACACCTACAAATCCAACAGGAGATTGAAGAAAAGAGAGCAACAATTTTAGAAACAGAAAATTAACCACTTTCTGAAAGGTAGGACTGCGGAGAAGTGAATCCAAAGCGATGTGAAGATAGACCACAGGGGGAGGGACCAGCTCCTGGCAAGTGGCGGAGCAACGGAGCACAAAATCAGAACTTTTAAAAGTCTGTTCCACTGAGGGACATCCACTCCAGAGTCTAAATCAGGGTGAAGCCCACGCGGGGACAGCGTAGCCCCAAGTCACACAGGGTCACAGAAGGATCGGGGGTGTCTGAGTGCCACAGAGCTCACAGGTATTAGAGTGGGGAAGCCAGCTATAGAGATGGAGCCAAGGAGTGAGCTCTCAACTCGGGGTTACCTTGAACAGTAATCCATGGCACAGGCGACTACTCTGTTGAGTGAGGTCCCCACAAGATCTAGGGAGACTCCCCCCCCCCGGGAAAAGCTCAGGGATCTGCAGCATTCGGAGACTCCAGGCAGAGCTGTGTGACAGAGACAGAGACGCTTGGTCACAGGCTGGGTGAGCTCAGAGTGCAGCTGGAGGCCAGGGAGATGGGAGTGATTGAGCGCTTTTCTCTGAGGGCGCACTGAGGAGTGGGGCCCCAAGCTCTTGGCTCCTCCAGGCCGGAGATTGGGAGGCCGCCATTTTCATTCCCATCCTCCGGAAACTCTAAGGAAAGT
>PISX010028796.1:0-21031 GCA_004024625.1 Mellivora capensis | reverse complement strand
GGTTCCCCCTCTCTGGGTGACGCAGGAGACCAGGTCACCCCTCTCTGGGTGCTGCAGGAGATCCGTGTCCCCCCACCCTGGGTGAGGGCAACACAACCCCAACTGCTGCCTGCCCTCAGGGTGGTCTCATCCCCTATGGGTATGTTTTGTGACACTCTTTGGGAAATCTGTGTGAGAAAATAAATTAGGATGACATTCAGTATAAAAATTTTCTCCCTGAATTGTAGGAATGTTCCATTTTTCTATGTTCGTTCTTGCCTGACTGCTCAGGAATGCGTCTGTCCTACAGGTGTGACACTGGTGTTTTCCACCAGGGATGGGACAAGTTCTCATGGGACCCAGTATTTTCACACCCGATTTCCTCCTTGTTTGTGGCAAGCTGAGTCGCTGCCTTCCAACCAGAGAAACCCTTTGTCTTCGACTAGGTCTCGCTGGTGCCGACGCAGACAGCAGCCCCTTCTGTGGGCCCGACCCTGGCTGGATTCCAGATGTGCCTGAGCCGCTGTGCCCCGAAGGAGGAGGACAGCCACCCAGCACGGGAGACGTGCCCAGCCAGATGCCCAGGCAGGTGCTGGAGGTCAGCCAGGAACTCCTGCAGTCGGGGGTCCTCGCCCTCCCCGGTGAGCATGGCCATCTTCCTCTGGGCGGGAGTAACAAGATGCCTGAGGCTGGGCACCTTCTAGACAGCAGACGTGTGTTTCTCCAGTTCGGGAAGCTGGATGTCCTGAGGCTGGGCACCTTCTAGACAGCAGACGTGTGTTTCTCCAGTTCGGGAAGCTGGATGTCCAAGATCAAGGGGACAGCACAGTCAGGTTCTAGCGAGGGCCCCTCTTCCTGGTTCATAGTTGACACCTTTTTACTGTGTCCTCACGTGGTGGAAGGAGTGAGGGGGGCCTTCTGGGGTCTTTTCATAAGAGGCATGGATCCCATTCGTGGGGCCTCACCCTCATAACGTAAGCACCTCCCAAGGGCCCAGCTCCTAGTAAGACCACACTGCGGGGTAGGGTTCAACGTAAGGACTTGGGGGAAACACAAATATTCAGGCCATAGCAATGCACAGCCACCCTTTGAGGAGAACGTAGCTGTCACCGACCCGGGTGAGTGCCCGGCCCTCTCTCCTGGCAGATCTCACATCCAAGACCATACCTCAGCAGTCTGCAAACCCTAGCTCAGTACTTCTCAAGCTTGAAGCCATGCACATCCCCATGGGGGCTGCCCCTTCATGACGCCCTCTGTTTCTGCAGGGACCCGAGACTACCAAGGGAGGGCCGTGGTGCAGGTCTGCACGAGGGGCCCGCTCTGGTCCAGCAGACACGCCTCCAGCGCCGAGCTGACCCGCCTGCTGCTGTACTTCCATGGCATCCCCAGGTGGGACTGAGCCAGATTCCCACCTTTCAGACCTTTGGGGGTAAACCTGTGCAAGCTCATGTCCTCATGTGAGGGTCTCTGTCTGCAACCTTGGGGGCCCCCCGTGGCACGGTCAGCAGGCTCCCACCTGCCTCTCAGGCTCCTG
Source organism: Mellivora capensis (assembly GCA_004024625.1). Classification (NCBI taxonomy): domain Eukaryota; kingdom Metazoa; phylum Chordata; class Mammalia; order Carnivora; family Mustelidae; genus Mellivora; species Mellivora capensis. The sequence goes on along the minus strand of PISX010028796.1, from coordinate 19,518 downwards.
CTGTCTTTTCCAGGGCCGTCGGCTGCTCTGCATGCTTTCCTCTCCCCGGCTCACCTTGACCCCTCCCCACTGAATCGAGGTCACACACACTCTAGCCTTGAGTTTCGTGTTGCTCTGCATTGGTTAGCACTTGCTGTAAGCATTACGTATGTACTTCTGCTATGCTCCTCCTCTCTCTGGATGAAGACCTAACTGATACAAACAGAATATTTAGAATAAGTGGGTCAAGAAATCACACAAGTGATAGTACCTGGTTCCCAGAAGCAGCAAAGACTGATTGATGCTAAGTGACTCTTACATTTAGCTAGGCGGTGCCGCGTGCCAGGAAGAGCGCATGCCAGCCCCTTAAGAGGGGCCTGTCCTCCCTGACGTGGGATTCTAGGAAGCCACAGCACCTGGCCCATACCTGACAACGTGTGGAGCAGGTGTGCACCAGAGCACGGCCTCAGATCCCCTTGTGGGCCGAGGACAGAGATAGGAGAGCAGGAGTCGAGGGCGGCTGAAGTGAGTTCTTTCATACTATTTGTCCCACCCGATGCAGGCATGCTTGGGATGGCCCTCGTGGCCACCAGACCAAGAGTCCCCAAGGTGCTGAATGGAGACAGCTCTTAGTGGAGGGAGCATTGCCAGCCACTGGGCTCGGTTCCAGAGTCACACAGCCTGGCTCCAGATCCCAGCGGTACCCTTCCTGGCAAGTAGCTGGTGCTCCCCCATCAGCCTGTGTCCTCCCCAGAACCAGAGATGGTAGCAGCTGTCCCAAAGCTGTGTCAGAGGGATCGGAGATAGTCTGCGTAACGCCCAAAGACTGACGTCAGGAGAGCCGTCCTCGTGGCGCAGCCCATGGTGCCCTCTCTGCGACACGGAGGACTCATGTGGGAACACGTTTGTGATGCCTCATCGCACGTGACCTCATGCTCCCTACGGCACGTGAACTTGCTGCTGGGATTTCTTCTGAAATAGCATAGGTAGATTGCATGTGGGAACAATTAGGAGAAGAGCGTGTGCTCCCTGACACCGCTCTCCCAGAGCAAGGTTCCCAGTTATCTGAGGGCCCTCGTTTCACTGCCTTGGGTGAGCCTGGGGTTTCAAACTTACCTTTCAGCACAGACTTCAAAATATAAAGAAATACCCTGGAAACAAATACAGATTCATCCTCGCCTCAGCTTATAAGCCTCAAGTAAACGCCAAAGTGCTAAGACAATGGCGTTTTCTGTTTACCAACGGCTTCCTTTCACGGAGGCTCCAGAATGGCCTCAGGCAGACTGCAGAGCAGCCCTGGTGGGCAAGACAGCAGCTTTCTGAAGTTTGTAGAGCTCACAGCCTTCTGCCTGCTCGGCCGGGCTGTCCTCTGCGCTCCACAGCCAAACACCAGTAGGGGAGTTGATCTGTGGGGCTGGAGACCAAGACTTGGCCCTGGATCGGGAGCCTCTGCCTTTGCCACAGGAGACTCAGCAGGCGTCTCGCCAGCCCTCAGGCACTTGGGCCCCTCACAGAGGAGCCTCCTGGTCGGCCGCTTACTTCCGTCTGGGGGTTTTGTTAGCGCCCTGGTTGGCTGCGGGACCTCATGGGATGGGACACCTGCCTTCAGCTGCCAGGGCGAAGTCGGCAGTCATTATGAGGGAGCCGGTGACGCCCGCTGCCACAGGGAGCCGTGTGCTCCGGGAAGCCTGCCTGGTACACGGCTGCCGTCGAACTCTCGGATTCTCGGAATCTTAAAGTCAGAATGGGTCTTGGCTGTCACCCACCCAGCCGCCTCCGCAGGGAAGGAACCCGCCCGTCCACCCAGCACTTACAGGAGGGTACAGCAAAGAACAGGCTGCGGCTCCTGCCCTCCAGGGGACACACACGGGAACCCGAGTTGTTGGACCTCCCAGCATAAGACAAGTCCACGACGCTGGGAGGGGCTGCAGCCTCGGCCAGGGGTGGGGCCTCCCGGGTGTGCTCTGTGTCCTGGGGGACACGTGTGATTGCAGACCAGACGGGAAGGACATTCTGAGCAGGAGGAAGAGCACACACGGAGCCGCAGCCGGTCACTTCCCGAGGCAGGAGGCAGGAGGGAGGGGACCAAGCAGGCAGGGGGGCCCCGGCCTAGAAGGCCACGCAGACCTCCGGGGGTGAAGCCAAGGTGACACAGCGACACGGCGTGGGACTCCTGCAGAAATGCGGGCTCTGGGGGTCTAGGGCAGATATGACCGTGGCCGGAGGCCCCAGTGGAGCCCGGGGAAGCCAGCCGGCTCCATCCCTCACGGGCAGCAGGAGAGAGAAGCAAATTTGGTCTGGGGGGTTATGCTGGGGCATCTCCTCCCGCTTCATCCTATATTAGCTGAACTCCGAGTCCTGGGCTCCCTCTCCGCCCGCCGGGGGGGGGGGGGGCGGGGGGTCCACTGTCTCTGGACTTGGGAAGCAGCCCTTACGGAGGGGCTGGCTTGTTCACTCTGTGGCTGTCCCCTTCAGCAAAGCCACCAAGTGGATGGGATTGGTGGAGGAGGACGTGCGGGTCTGGAGCCACCAGGGGTAACGTGCCATGCTGAACCAGCCAGGTCGGCAGTGAAACCATGGGAGCAGTAGGAGGAGAGACCAGGACTGGGTGTTAGAAGAGGGAGGTCACGGGGGAGGGGTGAGGAGGGACACAGGACCCTTGGAGGAAGTCGCATATCGTGCCCAGCTCCTGGCGGCACCACCCAGGCCTGCTCCCAGCCACGCCGGTCACAGAGCGGCCTCCGTGGCAGGGAGGCGTGGGCGCACAGCTGGCCAGCTGAGGGAGGGAGGGAGTGGGGACGTTTTCCCAGCCTCGCCTTTTCTGCGTCTGGCTTTGACATCAGAACAGCGGCCTCCACGCTGTCCTTACTTCGCTAGCTTCCCCGAGACGAACCCCCCTTCCGGGGCAACCCTGAACGGTCACCCCCGACACTGCACTCCCGGGCCGGGGGGCACACCCACCCTTCTGGTCAGGATAGGGCTTTGGTCTGACCCGCGGCTCCGTTCGCTTTGTGCGAGCGGGCCGGAGCGCGTGAGCCTGTCCGTCCAAGCCCAGCACCCGCGCGCACGGCCGAGGCAGCACAGCAGGTCCTCCGGGAAGGTGGGGCCGGACACGCCACCTCGCCCCAGCCGGTCACTGTGCCATGGCTAGAGGGGAAGCTTACGGTCGTGATCACAGTGGGGACAGAGCTGGTGTGCGGAGGTGTCGCAAGAACCTGGTCGTTTCTCCCCTTTGGAGGATGTTCAGCTCTCCCACGTCAGCTCCGGACATGTGGGGAGCCGAATGATGGGTCTGGGGCTGCAGTCCTGGGACCCACCAGCCACGTCTGGTCCACTCCGTCAGATTAGGGTTCCCGTGGTGCTCCAGCCCGAACAAGCCCAGGACAGCCCCAAGGCCTCCGCTCGCGATGGGGCCGTGTGGGAGGGACAGCAGCCAGCTCCCCTTGTCTGGAGCGGCCGTCAGACACGACTGCCCCAGCTTGACCCCAGCTGCCCCGTCTGTGCCTGGTACGAAGCTCAGTGCCTCAGGAAGCAGCAGATGGACGCGTGTCAGCAACTGGGGGAGCCAAGGGCATCGGAGTGAGGGTGCGTCTCACCCAGAGATGAAGCCCCACATCGTGGGAGGGGTTTTACCCGCAGCGGCTAACACTGACCGTCTCTCCCCCCAGGAAGGAGGTGCGGGAGCTGGGGCTGGTCATCGTGGTGGACGCTCGTGAGGGTCCGGCTGCCCCTGCTCTCTTCCAGGCTCTGGCAGCGCTGCAGGTGAGTCCGGGTGACTCCTGTCCTCAGGGCACCGAGCATCTCGGGGATCCCTCATGACCCAGGAGCAGCTGAGCGCGGCTGTGCTGGGACCCACCCCCAGTGTGACTCTCAGGCTGAGCTGAGGGTCCCGAGCATGGCCATGGAAGGTAGCAGAGGAAGAGCTGGGCCCTGCACCCATCCACCGGGGGCCCCCCGGGCCAGGCACGTCCTCTCCTGGGTCGTCACGGCAGACCTTCCGGGTCAGCCAGGACCAGGCTGTGACGGCAGGACCCCTCCCCTCCACAGCAGTCCTTATCTGGTGCCTGACGAAATCAGCATGCAGGGGTTCACGCCGCACCTCCTCAAACAGGGATGGAGCTGTGGGTGCCGTGGGGAGACGGGCCTGTGCCGTGGGGCAGGTATGGACCTGCCCACCTCTGGGGTGAGGTCCAGGGAGGGTGTGGCAGGTTTGCGTCACCCTGGGAAGACCTGACCCAGGATCTGGGGACATGAGTAAAATGAAGAGGGAAGTGGGGAGTCCCTGGAATAGGGAGAAAGGCACCATCGGGGATGCTCCAGGGACCCAGGGCCAGGTGGGAGCCCGAGAGGGTTCTCGCTCCCTCAGACGTGTGTACACAGGGGCCTTCACGTGCCAAGCACTGTGCTGGAGTCCAAGGGCCCCCTTCCCCTTCAGTGAACGCCTGTTCCCTCTGCTGGGTCTCTGCTAAAGGTGTCACCACTCCGTCCAGGTTCCTATGTTTAGAGACGCCAAATGGAAGTTCTTTCAAGGAAGGACTCCGTGGTGGAGGTTGAAGCCCATCCGGATGGAAGTGCAGTCAATATGCTGGAGAACGGCCTGTGGGGAGAGGAGAGAAGAGCCCCCAGCAGGCTGGCCATGCAGGGGGCAGGGGCTGCGGGGCAGGCGGAGGTGCGGGAGCGGCGGCGGGATAGGCTCGCAGGAGCAGGCGTCCCGGCCAGGGCACCTGGCAGGGGGGCAGCTCCTGTCGGACGCAGAGGCGAAGGACGGTCTCCGAGGAGGAGGGGCCCACCCAGCGGTGCCGCCGCGGCAAGAGGGCCCTCGGAGCGGAAGTCCGCGTTTCAGAGGCAGAACCAGGCTCTCAGCGGAAGGAAAGCCCGAGTTAGCGCCTCTAACACGGCACAACAGGATTGACCTGCCGAAACTCAGTTTCCACGAACACCTGGAAGGCGCGTAAATCCCTTAGTGCTCATCCCCTGCTCTCAACCCGCTGCTGGGCTCGGAAATCAGCAAGCAGGAGGTCATCCCGTTCGATGTTCATGTTCTGCGTGGGCTTTGAACGCCCGTTGAGATTCTGGTTTCTCTTAACCACGTGCAGTTTCATAGAGCAGCAAAGACTGAGAAGTGACCGAAGCCTTCTGGGAGAGTAGGGCATGACGGCTTTTCAAACAGATTTTGAAGGACGCTCTGCTCCAAGGAGGAAGGGCTGCGTGGGCCACGGCAGGGTTCCTCAGAGTCCTGTGACTGCAGAAGGTCTTCCTTCTGGAGGCCTGGTCGCGGCGTCCACCGGCGACAGAGGAGAAGCGCTGTTAGGGTTTCAGACGCACACTGCTCAGGAGCGGATGTTTAATCCGGTCATCTCACACCCGTCCACCCTATAAGTAGCAGCTTGTGGAAACACAGAGAAAAACAACTTGTTTCTGCCTTCAAAGCTGAACTAAAGTGTTGCTGTTGCTGAAATGGTTTTGAAGCTGCAACCAGAACTTGTGACCAGATTCTGGAAACCATTCCACCTGCCTTACGTGCCCGCTGGGAGCAGCGTGTGGCTGTCAGCCGGGCTCAAGCGTCCACAGCTCCAGACCCTCCGGGCCGCGCCCCACGGACCCTGTCTTCAGGAGCGGCCCCTCCTCGGCCTCCCCCCCCGGCCTCCCCCCTGCTCTGCTCTCCTAGCTCCTTCCGCCTTCAGCCCTGGGGGCGGCTGGTGGTCGGCCCCCTGCACTCCCTCCTCCCCAGACCCTTTGCCAGCCCTGGATGGCGCTCCTGCTGGTCACCGTGGCCACTGTGGCCATTGCCGCCCTGGGCAAGTTTCAGATGAGGGGGGAAGCCAGGAATGCAGCGACTCGCTGCTGGGCCCAGGACGAGGCGCTCCCAGGTTAGCAGGTGGCGCTGGCACCTCGGGCTCCGCGGGCTCCTCACGGGGCCCCTCCCGTCTGTGGTCTGCGCTGCATGGCCGGGCTGTGGGGAGGCCACGGAGGCCGGGCTGGGGCCGCTCTCCCGGTGCGGGGCTCGAGGACCACGGGCAGACACCCAGGCAGACACACGATGATGTCCCACATGGGGCTGGCGTGGAGGTCAGGGTCACCACCGCCACCCCCGACGAGCGCCCCGTGTGGCCCTGGCCTCGTGCGAGGTCACGTGGGGGCCAGGAAGAAAGCCGAGCATGCAGCTGCCTGTGGGCTCCTCACCGCGCCGTGCTCTGTGTGTCGTGTGCGGGACCAAGAGCAAACAGGTCACAGACCCGGGGCACTGAGGCACGTCTGCGGCTTTGCAGGAATTCCCAGGAGCCAGAGGACTGGGGTGGCCTCAAGACTTCTTGAGCATCCCATAACAACTTGAAAATTAAGTGTCCAGCCCCAAAGAGCGACGCCTGAGCCCTCCTTATTGATGCACAGGCTTAGCCACTCATGCCACTGTGTGCGAGACCCCGGCCCACCGCACGCGTGGCCCCCAAGCCCTTCAGCTGCCCACAGAACCACCTACCTTGTTCCTGGGTGAGAACACCCTTCCAGCCCTTCTGTTTGTGCGGGCTTCCCTTAAGTCCTGTGCCACTCGGGTCCCACGAGGTGGAAGGAGCCCTGAGTAGGACAGTCCCGCTCTGCCCACACTTCTCTCAGAGCAGAAGCTGGAGAGGCGTCTGCTGCGTCTTAAGTTTCTGTTGCTAGTGGCTCTTCGAAGGAACGCCAAGAAACGCACTCTTCTCCACCCTCCGCATGCGATGTTCAGACTGCCCTGAGGTCTGGGGGCCCCTCCTTCAGGCGGTGGCCTCCCACCACCCGCTTTGGCAGGCAATACGGGAGCTGTGACCTGAGCCAGGTGACTGGAAATAAGCCTAATTTAAGGGTCGTGTTTCCATTTTTAGTTTTATTTCTGAGGAATATACAGAAGTAGTGAAATTTTTCTGTACAGGGCAAAAAATAGAATCTCCTAACTGCCTCCAGTGACGGTACTTCAAATTCATTAAATCATTAAAGTTCCAATACATAAGAAGATTTCCATCTTGAAAAGGAAATGATGGTTTTTTTTCATTTCATGGTGGAAGAAAATGCTAAGAATTACTCATCCCTACCCCACCCACAGCACGTAACCTCTACACGCTGATACGGACATTCGTCCTAAGGCACAAACTGTGTTCTCACTTGTCTGAAAATTCACACCCATCTTCTCCGCGGTAGCAACAAGTCCTCACAGTAAAAATCACTCAAGTAGGGATATATGAAAAATACGAAACACTTCACAAAACTGTGTAGTCTTAGTTCATAATAACTGAAGAGTTGACCTAAACTGAGAGAGAAATAGAAAAGCAAGAGAAATAGAAAATGACTCAAATTAAAAAGCAAGAATGTTTTTTCTATGGTTTTTACTCATCAAATGAATGTTTATGACTCATGAAATGAATGTTTATGGAATGTCATTCACAAGAAACCACATAACAAAAATGCAAATAGGTTATATTAATTTAATAAAAATTAAGTATAAAAAATTAAAAAAATTAAGGTTATTTTGGAGGCCTATCCAGTCAAATAGGGGATCGATATTGGGGATTACCAAAAGCCTAAAGTCTGTTTATTCCTACAAGAAACTTAAAAATTAAAGCTTTGGAAAATATGAGTGAAGAAGCAAGCACTATGTAAATAAAATAATTTTATTGTTGAGTGATCTGACCTCAATGTAATCTAGCAAACAGAAGTCAAGGAGGTTTGTTTAAAGTTAAAAAATATGTCCAAACAAAACAGGGTTGGAGCCCCAATACGGAACACGTGCCTCATACTGTGCACAAAAATCAAGTGGGTCCCAGACCTGTGTGCACTACTAAGAACCACCAGAAGAAACAGGAGAAGGTTTTCGGGACCTCCGTCTGGCTAAGATGCCTTAGTTATGACAGCGGTACCATGATCCATAAAGAAAACTGATAAGGTAGACATCAACGTCTTGAAAACTTTTCTTCAAAAGACAAGCCAAGAGTTGGGAGACAATGTAGGCAAAACACAGATCTGATAGAGAACTTGTGTCTGAAATATACAAAATCCCGCAACACGGCAACAAGGCAAACAACCCAGTGACATAGAACACACTTGACCCAAGAAGACGAACGAACGGCGGAGAAGCGTGTAAACATGTGTTCAACGCCGGCAATCACCGGAGAAACACGACTTGTAACCAAAATGAGATGACACACCAAAACTTGCCAGTCGCGAGGGCTCGGTATTGCTTGTGGAAATGCAAATGGCGCAACCACTCCAGTTTCTTCAGAAGTTAGAACAGTTGCCATGAGACCCCGCAATCCTACCCAGGAGAAATGAAAATTACCTTCACATGCAGTTTATAGGGGCTTTGTCTACGGTTGCCACAAACTGGAGACAAGCCAGGCATCCTCTAGCTGGTGGGGGCGGTGGGCTGTAGCGCCTGCAGGCAGGGGACTGACTTCTTCCGTAGAAAGGAGCCGGCCAGGAGCCTCCACGGCTCGGCCGAGTGGCAGATGCTCCGTGCTAAGGGAAAGCAGCTGTGTGAGGCCGTGTGTTTGAGGTCTGAACAAGGCAAATTTATGGACGCAGAAAACAGATCAGTAACTGCCAGAGGCCGGGGGGCTTGCCAGAGGAGCTTCGGGAAATTGGGGGCTGCTAAACCGTTGTATATGTCTTGACTGTGGTGGTCGTTCCATGACTACAAGTTCTGTAAAAATTTAGAGAACTCTATACTTGAGAGGGTGCATTTTATTATCTATAAATTATAACCAACAAACTTGATCACTAAAAATTTATAAGGTCAAATAATGTCCATTTAGAGCAAAGGCAGTTACATTTTATACCTTCTAGGTACTTGGGGAAAATATCAAAGCAGAAGTAGCACCCGTCAAGTTAGACAATTTTATGAAATCAGTTAAATATTACAAAGCTAATCAGTATTTCTTTCTTATTTCAGAACACATCTCCTCCCATAATTCATAGTATTGTGCTGTTGGTGAATAAAGAATCGGGATTTAGGCCTGACAAGGATGAAACAATTCAGGTAATGGCTTTAGACCCTCAGGATTAGATATGACTCTGGGTGATACATAAATTTAAATGTTAGGACACGTACATGAGATAAAACATACTAAAAACTTTATGTGAATTCGGGCTGCATCCATATAAGTAAGAGCCTGAAAAACCCATCACCGATCCCTTCAGTTTTTGCAGGGCCCTAAAGAGTGTGATATAAGAAAACTTTTAAAAATCTAATTTTTCTTCTCCACCTTATTTGTTTTCTCTCCTCTTCTTGCTTCTTTCTCTTTTATCTAAAAACTCTTTATTTTGCCTTCATTCTTAAAAGTTTTTTTGCTGGATACAGAATTCTGGCTTACAAAAGGCCTTCGTTTGTTTTCCCAGCCCTTTAAAGGTGTCTTCTGTTGTCTTCTGGTCTCCACCGTTTCTGATGAAAAGTTTGTTGTAATTCACATAATTGTTCATCTATAGAAAATGTGTCATTTTCCTTTGGTTACTTCCAAGATTTTCTCTTTCTTTTCAGCAAATTGACTAGAACATGACTAGGCGTGGTTTTCTTTATCTTTATCCTCTTAGGTTGCGCTGAACTTGAATGTTTAAATTTATGTCTATCACCAAATTCAGGAAATTTCATTCATCATTTCTTGAAATGTTTTATTATGCCTCATTCTCTCCCCTTGTTCTAGGATTTTGATCACACACACTGATGTTGCTCCCTAGGTCTTTTTTTGTTTTTCTCACTCTTTATTGCACTTTTACTTTGTGGAATTTCAAGAAGTGATAGTCTAGAAGTTTTCTTTCTCTTTCTTTCTTTTCAAAAGCAACTTTACTGAGATATAGTTCATGTCCCCTACAAATCATTTATCAAACCGTGTCAATGATTTTTAGTATATGCATGGAATTATGCAACTCTTTCCACAGTCTAATTTTATCTATTTTTAGTTTTTCCCAGTGCTCATGCCAAGTGCCCTAACCATCCCCCATCGGGCGCACCGTCCACCCACCTTCCTCCAGCGACCCTCAGTGTGTTCTCTGTTGCTGAGAGTCTCTTACGGTTTGGATCCCTCTCTCTGTTTTTCCCACTTTCCCTATGTTCATCTTAAATTCCAGAAATGAGTGAAATCATGTGGTATTTGTCTTTCTCTGATTTATTTTGCTTAGCATAAACTCTCGCTCCGTCCACATCATTGCAAATGGCAATTGGCAAGGTCCCATTGCAAGGTCTCATGTTTTTTGGGTGTTGTATGTAAGTGATGAATCACTAAATTCTTTTGCTGATGGCTGCATAGTATGCCATCGCGTATATGCAGCGCGCCTTCTTTCTCCGTTCTTCTGTTGGCGGACACCTGGGCTCTTTCCACAGTTTGCTGTTGCTAACACCACTACAAGCATCCAAGGTGTACGTATCCCTTTGAATGCGGGTTTTTGTGTCCCATTGGGTAAATACCCAGTAGTGCAGCTGCTGGGTGGGAGGGTAGTTGTACTTTTAACCGTTTGAGGAACCTCCGCAGTGTTCTTCAGAGTGGCTGCTCTCCCACCCACGGTCCAAGAGGGCTGCCCTTTCCCCACATGCTCGCCAGCACGCCTTGTCTCCGGCGGTGTCGGCCGCTCTTCCAGGTGCGACGGGACCCACGGATCGGAGGTAATGTTGAGCATCTTTGCACGTGTCTCTTAGCCGCTGGGATGTCTTCTTCGAAAAAATGTCTGTTTGTCACTTCTGCCCACTTTTCAATTGGATTTTTCTTGGGGGGAGGATGTTGAGTTTTAGAAGTTCTTTACAAATTTTGGATACTAACCCTTTAATCAAAGATGGTTATTTGCAAATATCTTCTACCCCACAGCTGCCTTTTAGTTTTGTTGGTTGTTTCCTCCCTGTGCAGACGGTTTTATTTTGATGAAGACTTGATCATTTATTTTGGGTTTTGTTTCCCTTGCCTCAGGAGACAGATCTAGAAACAGATTGTTATGGCCGATGTCAGAGAAATCATCCCCCGTGCTCTCTTCTAGGATTTTTATGGTTTCAGGTCTCACATTTAGGTCTTTCTTTTTGAGGCTATGTTGGTGTGTGGTGAAAGAAAGTGGTCCAGTTCATTCTTCTGCATGTGGCTGTCCAGTTTTCCCAACACCGTTTGTTGAAGAGACCATCTTTTTTCCATTAACATTCTTTCCTGCTCTGTGGAAGATTAGTTGACCTTATAGTTGTGGGTCCATTTCTGGGTTTTCTCTTCTGTTCCATTGAGCCCATGTTTCCATTTTTGTGCCAGTACCATACTGTTTTGATTACTACAGCTTTGTAATATAACTTGAAGTCCAGAATTATGATGCTTCCAGCTTTGTTTTTCTTTTTCAAAGTTGCTTTGGCTATTGGGGGTCTTCTGTGGTTCCATACGATTTTTTTAAAAAATTTTTTTCCAATTTTTTATTTTTTTATTAACATATAATGTATTATTAGCCCCGGGGGTACAGGTCTGTGAACCGTCAGGCTTACACACTTCACAACACTCACCATAGCATATACCTTCCCCAATGTCCATAACCCAACCACCCTCTCCCTACCCCCCTACCCCCAGCAACCCTCAGTTTGTTTTGTGAGATTAAGAGTCTCTTATGGTTTGTCTCCCTCCTGGTCCCATCATGTTTCACTTATTCCTTTCCTACCCCCCAAACCCCCCACATTACCTCTCAACTTCCTCAAATCATATTCCTCATATGATAATTGTCTTTCTCTGGTGGACTTATTTCACCCAACATAATACCCTCTAGTTCCATCCATGTCATCGCAAATGGCAAGATTTCCTTTTTCTTTTGATGGCTACATAGTATTCCATTGTGTAAATATACCACATCTTTATCCATTCATCTGTGGATGGACATCTGGGTTCTTTCCACAGCTTGGCTATTGTGGACATTGCTGCTATGAACATTCAGGTGTGTGTGCCCCTTCGGATCACTACATTTTTATCTTTAGAGTAAATACCCAATAGTGCGATTGCTGGGTCATAAGGTAGCTCTATTTTCAACTTTGTGAGGAACCTCCATGCTGTTTTCCAGAGTGGTTGCACCAGCTTGCATTCCCACCAAGAGTGTAGGAGGGTTACTCTTTCTCTGCATCTTTGCCAAGATCTGTCAATTCCTGACTTGTTAATTTTAGCCATTCTGACTGGTGTGAGGTGGGATCTCACTGTGGTTCTGACCTGTGTTTCCCTGATGCCGAGTGATGTGGAGCACTTTTTCATGGGTCTGTTGGCCATCTGGATGTCTTCTTTGCAGAAATGTCTGTTCATGTCCTTTGCCCATTTCTTGATTGGATTATTTGTTCTTTGGGTGTTGAGTTTGATAAGTTCTTTATAGATTTTGGATACTATCCCTTCATCTGATAAGTTGTTTGCAAATATCTTCTCCCATTCTGTCAGTTGTCTTTTGGTTTTGTTAACTATTTCCTTTGCTGTGCAGAAGCTTTTGATCTCGATGAAGTCCCAGTAGTTCATTTTTGCCCTTGCTTCCCTTGCCTTTGGCAATGTTTCTAGGAAGAAGCTGCTGCGGCTGAGGTCAAAGAGGTTGCTGCCTGTGATCTCCTCAAGGATTTTGATGGATTCCTTTCTCACATTGGTCTCCAGAGGTCCTTCATCCATTTTGAGTCTATTTTCGTGTGTGGTATAAGGAAATGGTCCAGTTTCATTTTTCTGCATGTGGCTGTCCAATTTTCCCAACACCATTTGTTGAAGAGACTGTCTTTTTTCCATTGGACATTCTTTCCTGCTTTGACAAAGATTAGTTGACCATAGAGCTGAGGGTCTATTTCTGGGCTTTCTATTCTGTTCCATTGATCGATGTGTCTATTTTTGTGCCAGTACCATACTGTCTTGATGATGACAGCTTTGTAATAAAGCTTGAAGTCCGGAAATGTGGTGCCACCAACTTAGGCTTTCTTTTTCAACATTCCTCTGGCTATTCGAGGCCTTTTCTGGTTCCATATAAATTTTAGGATTATTTATTCCATTTCTTTGAAAAAAATGGGTGGGATTTTGATAGGGATTGCATAAAACGTGTAGATTGCTTTAGGTAGCATAGACATTTTCACAATATTGGTTCTTCCAATCCATGAGCATGGAATGTTTTTCCATTTCTTTGTGTCTTCCTAAATTTCTTACATGAGTACTTTATAGTTTTCTGAGTACAGATTCTTTGCCTCTTTGGTTAGGTTTATTCCTAGGTTGTCTTATGGTTTGGGGTGCAATTATAAGTAGGATTGACTCCTTAATTTCTCTTTCTTCTGTCTTGTTTTTGGTGGATAGAAATGCAACTGATTTCTGTGCATTGATTTTATATCCTGACACTTTACTGAATTCCTATACATGTTCTAGCAGATTTGGAGTGGAGTCTTTTGGGTTTTCCACATAAAGTATCATATCATCTGCAAAGAGAAATAGTTTGACTTCTTCTTTGCTGATTTGGATGCCTTTAATTTCTTTTCGTTGTCTGATTGCTGAGGCTGGGACTTCTAGTACTATGTTGAATAGCAGTGGTGATAATGGACATCCCTGCCGTGTTCCTGACCTTAGGGGAAAAGCTCTCAGTTTTTCTCCATTGAGAATGATATTCATGGTGGGTTTTTCATAGATGGCTTTGATGATATTGAGGTATGTACCTCTATCCCTATCCCTACACTGTGAAGAGTTTTGATCAAGAAAGGATGCTGTACTTTGTCAAATAGTTTTTCAGCATCTATTGAGAGTATCATATGGTTCTTGTTCTTTCTTTTATTAATGTTTTGTGTCACATTGATTGATTTGCAGAAGTTGAACCAAACTTGCAGCCCTGGAATAAATCCCACTTGGTCGTGGTGAATAATCCTTTTAAAGTACTGTTGGATCCTATTGGCTAGTATTTTGGTGAGAATTTTTGCATCTGTGTTCATCTAGGGTATTGGTCTGTAATTCTCTTTTTTGATGGGATCTTTGTCTGGTTTTGGGATCAAGGTAATGCTGGCCTCATAAAATGAATTTGGAAGTTTTCCTTCCATTTCTATTTTTTGGAATAGTTTCAGGAGAATAGGAATTAATTCTTCTTTAAATGTTTGATAGAATTCCCCTGGGAAGGCGTCTGCCCCTGGGCTTTTGTTTGTTGGCAGATTTTTGAAGATTGCTTCAATCTCCTTGCTGGTTATGGGTCTGTTCGGGTTTTCTATTTCTTCCTGGTTCAATTGTGGTAGTTTATATGTCTCTAGGAATGCATCCATTTCTTCCGGATTGTCAAATTTGCTGGTGTATAGTTGCTTATAATATGTTCTTATAATTGTTTGTATTTCTTTGGTGTTGGTTGTGATCTCTTCTCTTACATTCATGATTTTGTTTATTTGGGTCCTTTCTCTTTTCTTTTGGATAAGTCTGGCCAGGGGTTTATCAACCTTATTAATTCTCTCAAAGAACCAGCTCCTAGTTTCATTGATTTGTTCTATTTTTGTTTGTTTGTTTCTATTTCATTTATTTCTGCTCTGATCTTTATTATTTCTCTTCTCCTGATGGGTTTAGGCTTTCTTTGTTGTTCTTTCTCCAGCTCCTTTAGGCATAGGGTTAGGTTGTGTATTTGAGACCTTTCTTGTTTCTTGAGAAAGGCTTGTATTGCTATATACTTTCCTCTCAGGACCGCCTTTGTGGTGTCCCACAGATTTTAAACCATTGTGTTTTCATTATCATTTGTCTCCATGAATTTTTTTCAATTCTTCTTGAATTTCCTGGTTGACCCCTTCATTCTTTAGAAGGATGCTCTTTAGCCTCCATGTATTTGGGTTATTTCCAAATTTCCTCTTGTGAATGCTCTTCAGAAAATTGTGGTCTGAAAATATGCAGGGAATGATCCCAGTCTTTTGGTACGGGTTGAGACCTGATTTGTGACCCAGGATATGATCTATTCTGGAGGATGTTCCATGGGCACTAGAGAAGAATGTGTATTCTGTTGCTTTGGGATGGAATGTTCTGAATAGATCTGTGATGTCCATCTGGTTCAGTATGTCATTTGAGGCCTTTATTTCCTTGTTGATCTTTTGCTTGGATGATCTATCCATTTCAGTGAGGGGGGTGTTACAGTCCCCTACTATTATTGTATTATTGTTGATGTGTTTCTTTGATTTTGTTATTAATTGGTTTATATAATTGGCTGCTCCCATGTTAGGGGCAGAGATATTTAAAATTGTTAGATCTTCTTGTTGGACAGACCCCTTGAGTATGATATAGTGTCCTTCCTTATCTCTTATTATAGTCTTTGTATTAAAATCTAATTTATCTGATATAAGGATTGCCCCTCCAGCTTTCTTTTGCTGTCCATTAGCATGGTAAATTGTTTTCCACCCCCTCGCTCTAAATCTGGAGGTGTCTTTGGGTCTAGAATGAGTTTCTTGTAGACAGCATATTGATGGGTTTTGTTTTTTATCTGATACCCTGTGTCTTTTGATTGGGGCATTTAGCCCATTTACATTCAGGGTAACTATTGAGAGATATGAATTCAGTGCCATTGTATTGCCTGTAAGGTGACTGTTACTGTATGTTGTCTCTGTTCCTTTCTGATCTACTACTTTTAGGTTCTCTCTTTGCTTAGAGGACCCCTTTCAATATTTCCTGTAGAGCTGGTTTGTTTACAAATTCTTTTAGTTTTTGTTTGTCCTGGAAGCTTTTCATCTCTCCTTCTATTTTCAATGATAGCCTAGCTGGATATAGTATTCTTGGCTGCATGTTTTTCTCATTTAATGCTCTGAATATATCATGCCAGTTCTTTGTGGCCTGCTGGGTCTCTGTGGATAAGTCTGCTGCCAATCTAATATTTTCACCATTGTATGTTACAGACTTCTTGTCCCGGGCTGTTTTCAGGGTTTTCTCTTTGTCACTAAGACTTGTAAGTTTTACTATTTAGATGATGAGGTGTGGACCTCTTCTTACTGATTTTGAGGGGTTCTCTGTGCCTCCTGGATTTTGATGCTTGTTCCCTTTGCCATATTAGGGAAATTCTCTACAATAATTCCCTCCAGTATACCTTCCACTCCCCTCTCTCTTTCTTCTTCTTCTGGAATCCCAATTATTCTAATGTTGTTTTGTCTCATGGTATCACTTACCTCTAGAATTCTCCCTTCGTGGTCCAGTAGTTGTTTGTCTCTCTTTTGCTCATCTTCTTTATTCTCCATCATTTGGTCTTCTATATCACTAATTCTCTCTTCTGCCTCATTTATCCTAGCAATAAGAGCCTCCATTTTTTTTATTGCACCTCATTAATAGCTTTTTTTATTTCAGCTTGGTTAGATTTTAGTTCTTTTATTTCTCCAGAAAGGGCTTTTATTTCTTCAGACAGCATTTCTCTAGTATCTTCCATGCCTTTTTCGAGCCCAGCTAGCACCTTGAGAATCATCATTCTGAACTCTAATTCTAACATCTTACTCATGTCCGTATTGATTAGGTCCCTAGCCTTCAGTACTGCCTCTTGTTCTTTTTTGTGTGTGTGTGGTGAGTTTTTCCACCTTCTCATTTTATCCAGATAGGAATATATGAAGGAGAGAATAAAATGATAAACGGATGGCAAAGACCCCAGAAAAAAATGTGTGTTAACCAAATCAGAAGAGACCCCAAATTGTGGGGTGAAGAAAGGGGGTAAAAAGAAATTTTAAAAAATTAAAGAAAATATATATATTAGACTGGTGAATAGAACAGAGCCACCCACTTAATTTTGGGAGTATTTTGGTCTCTTAGAATAAACTACCTCCCAAAATTTTAAAGAAGGAAAAACATATGTGTGTGTGTGTGTGTGTGTGTGTGTGTATACACACACGCACAAATAAGGTTAAACACAATGAAGGGATGGAATATGGCTGTAAAGATGAAAATGTTTTAAAAATTCTAAAAAAAGGAGTTGGTAAGTTGGTTGGGAAAAGAAAGAAAAAGAAAGTGGAGAGAATTTGCTTAGGCTGGAAACTAGAACAACGTCCTGTGCTAGATTTAGGGTATATTTTGATCTTTTAGAAGTTGTATCCCAAAATTTTTTAGATGAAAAAACCCTATATGTATACAAAAAATAAAGTTAGATATGATGAAGGATAAAATATGACTATAATAATGAAAGTTCTAAAATACTTTTTTAATGGAAGGTATTGTTAAGATAAACTAGTTAAAAAATGTTAAAAGAGGAAAGAGTAAAAGTTAAAAAATTAGAATAAGAAAAAATAAAATAAAAAAAAATTAACTTTGTAAGACTAAAGAATCATGGGGAGAAAGCCATGAATTCCATGCTTTGCTTTCTCCTCCTCTGGAATTCCGCTGCTCTCCTTGCTAAGTGAACTTGGTCTTGACTGGATTTCTTGTAGATCTTCTGGGGGAGGGGCCTGTTGTGGTGATTCTCAAGTGTCTTTGCCTGAGGCGGAATTGCATGTCCCTTACCAGGGCCCAGACTAAGTAATCCGCTCGGGTTCACTTTCGGGAGCTTTTGTTCCCTGAACACTTTCCGTAGAGTCCGGAGGACGGGGATGAAAATGGCGGCCGCCCTGTCTCCGGCCCGGAGGAGCCGAGAGCTCGGGCCGGCTCCTCATTGCGCCCTCAGAGAAAAGTGCTCAGTCACTCCCGTCTCCCCGGCCTCCGGATGTGCCGAGCTCACCCGGCCTGTGAGCAAGCGTCTCTGTCTCTGGCACACAGCTCTGCCTGGAATCTTCAAGCCCAGCAGATTCCTGCTGATCTTCCAAAGGGGTCTCCCTGGATCTGCCACTTGCGGGGTCCCTGCTCAAAGAGCATTGGTCCGACTGTGCCTCAGATCACAGTTTAAGGTAACCCCGAGCTGAGAGCTCACTCCTCAGCTCTGTCTCTGTAGCTGGCTTCCCTGCTCCGATACCTGTGGGCCCTGCCACACTCAAACACCCCCGATCCTTCTGTGACCCTGTGGGACCAGAGACCACGCTGTCCCCATGTGGGCTTCACCCCAGCTTAGCCTCTGGAGCAATGTCCCTCAGTGGAGCGGACTTTTAAATGTTCTGATTTTGTGCTCCGTTGCTCCACCGCTTGCCGGGAACCAGCCTCTCCCGCCGCGGCCTATCTTCCCGTGGCTTTGGATTCAGTTCTCCGCAGGTCCCACCTTTCAGAAAGTGGTCGATTTTCTGTTTCTAGAATTGCTGCTCTTCTTCTCTTCGATCTCCTGTTGGATGTGTAGGTGTTCGCAGTGGTTTGATAAACTATCTAGTGATCTCCTGCGACCTGATGTCGTCTCAGCCTCTTACTCCTCTGCCATCTTGACTCCTCCCGGTTCCGTACGATTGTATGATTCTTTGTTCTAGTTGCATGAAGAATGCTGGTGCTGTCTGGATAGAGATTGTATTAAATATGTAGTTCACTTTGGGTAGCAGGGACATTTTAATGATATTTGTTTTTCCAGTCCATGAGCACAGAATGTCTTTCCATTTCTTTGTGTCATCTTTAATTTCTTTCATCCGTGTTTTACAGTTTTCAGAGTACAGGCCTTTTACCTCCTTGGTTAAGTTTATTCTTAAGTGTCATTACTTCTGATGCAATTGTGAATGGGATTGATTCCTTAATTTCTCCTTCTGCTACTTCATTATTTATGTATAGAAATACAAGATTTCAGTACATTGATTTTGTATCCTGTGACTTTACTGAACTTGTGTATCAGTTCTAGCAGTTTTTTGGTGGAGTCTTTTGGATTTTCTATATAGAGTATCATGTCATATGCAAATAGTGAGAGTTTGACTCCTTCCTTGCAGATTTGGATCCCTTTTATCACTTTCTGTTGTCTGACTGCTGTGGCTAGGACTTCCAGATGATGTTGAATTACAGTGGTGAGATGGGACATCCCTGTCTTCTTCCTCGCTGTAGAGGAAGAGCTCTCAGTTCTTCCCCATTGAGGATGATGTTAACTGTGGGTTTCTCATATATGGCCTTTATTATATTGAGGCGTGTTCCCTCTAAACCTACTTTGTGGAGGGTTTTATCATGAATGGATGTTGTACTTTGTCAGATGCTTTTTCTGCTTCTATTGATCACATAGTTCTTATCCTTTCTCTCATTGATGTGCTATCTCATGCTGATTTATTTGCAAATAATGAACCATACTTTATATTGAATAAATCCCACTTGATCATGGTGGATGATTTTTTAATGTATTGTTGGGTTCAGTTTGCTAGTATTTTTTTAAGAATTATTGCATCCATGTTCATCAGGGATATTGGCCTATAGTTCTCTTTTTTAGTGGGGTCTATATCTGGTTTTGGTATCAGGGTAATACTGGCCTCTCGGAATGGATTTGGAAGTTTTCTGCCCTTTTTAAATTTTTTTTTTAATTTAAAGATTTTTTTTTTATTTCTTTTCAGCATAACAGAGTTCATAGTTTTACACCACACCCAGTGCTCCATGCAGTGCGTGCCCTCCACAATACCCACCACCAGGCTCCCCCAACCTCCCACCCCCCGCCCCTTCAAAACCCTCAGGTTGTTTTTCAGAGTCCATAGTCTCTCATGGTTCATCTCCCCCCCAATTTCCCTCAACTCCCTTCTCCTCTCCATCTCCCCATGTCCTCCGT
>PISX010028795.1:0-21032 GCA_004024625.1 Mellivora capensis | reverse complement strand
GCCCCTTCAAAACACTCAGGTTGTTTTTCAGAGTCCATAGTCTCTCATGGTTCATCTCCCCCTCTAATTTTCCTCCACTCCCTTCTCTTCTCCATCTCCCCATGTCCTCCATGTTACTTGTTATGCTCCACAAATAACTGAAATCATATGATAATTGACTCTCTCTGCTTGACTTATTTCACTCAGCATAATGTCTTCCAGTCCCATCCATGTTGCTACAAAAGTTGAGTATTCATCCTTTCTGATGAAGGCATAATACTCCATAGTGTATATGGACCACATCTTCCTTATCCGTTCATCCATTGAAGGGCATCTTGGTTCTTTCCACAGTTTGGTGACTGTGGCCATTGCTGCTATGAGCATTGGGGTACAGATGGCCCTTCTTAAAGGATTTTAAAAATGAATAATCCCCAATATGAAATAGGGATAGGTCATGTTTAAATTTTGCTCTTTGTTTAGAATCTAATAATTTTTAAGAGAGGAGCCATATTTTACACGTGAGTTAATTAGCTCCAGGGCTCTAGACACAAGGATAAAGATCATGTTTGTACCATCTTCTAGGAGAAATGGACTCCACTAAGAAGAGTTACTAGAAAGAGGTTGATGACAAGGATTTCCTCGCTTACCTACAACTCTGCATGGGCAGAGAGCAGTTCCCTAGGCCTGTGAGAGAGTTAAAATATCACTCCAGATGTGAGTCCCTAAGTAGGAACCTGACACCGCTGCCTATCAAAAGGCAGTGTGGTGACTCAGAAGCACCTTTCTTCTTGGGAGAGGACCACTGCTGTTTATAGGTAAGTGGTATCCTTCCATTAAAGTACTCTAGAGTAAGAATGGGATTTAGACAAAAGTCTGGTCTCAGTCCTGGATCCACCATTCACCAGTTATGGGACACTGGACAACTGTGTTCTTCAATAATCCATAGTGCGGGGGGCGGGGCACACACATGCACACACTGCAAAACAGTAAGAATCACTGTTGACATGACATGCTGATAAAACCTACCTCCCAGGACAGCCAAGAAGATCAAATGATCACCTGTCATGACAAGTACTTTTAGAAACTGAAATGCAATCCCATGTTCAAATTATATAAAGATATTCTTCTCAAGACATTTCATCTTATGGGTTTCATAAACCTTTTAGATGGGTTCTTTTTTTTTTTAACTGACACCATTTGCAAAATTACTGCAACAAAATTTTCTTACAAAGAGTCTGTCAAAGGGGTAGATGGTATATAATCTACATTTATGTAGAGACTATTACCCCCATTTTACAGTTGGCAACACTAAATCTCAGACAGATGACATGGCTGTTGTGGGTTTGAGCTGGAACTAGCTTACCCAGCCTCAACTTTCTGCACAATCCAGGGCATTTCCAACACTTACTCACACTACCTCTTCCTACTCCAAACCTCACGAGATGTAGAGAAGATCATGAAAAGTAAACCTCAAGTGGATTTTTGGCAGAGTTATACAAATATGCATCAAGTTTGGGCCTTTTAAGTAAGTATGAGATAGTAGTTGTTTCCCTTATGATCTCTTCCGTACACCAAGGAACCTCTCTCCCTCTCATATCCTACAAGCCAAAGGGAAGACCAACCTGTGGTCCACCACTGTTATCAGCATTCTTTATTGTTTCTAATCCAGCTTGGAAACAGAGGACACGCTGTCCATTGGCTATGTGGAAATAAGTGTTACTTGAATTTTAAGCTCAAGTGTTTATTTGCAACTTAAAATTCAATAAACATTCTGGTATATCATATTGGGAGAAAGGCACATGTAACTCTTTGATTGTAAGTATTTTGTTATTTTCTGATCTCTTTGCCTTAATCCTAGGATAAATATCAAATTCTCAAGCTATTTGGATATGGATAATTCTGTATCCATGGTCAAACACATCCAATGCTAGGTCAATGATTATGAAATTTGTTTCATTGTATTACATAGCTGTATTACATAGCTCTCTACCTTCTTGAACAGAATGCGTTTCACACGATACACTGCTGCTTGTGGACTCAGAGTCCATATCACTATGAATGTCATTTATTGTTCAATTATGTTTTCAGTGCTTATACTGGTGTATGAGGCTACTGGTTTCCATGCTATGTTGGCTCAGACAGCAATGCAACTTCGGGGGGCTCATATCTTGTTCTTATATTTTGTATGTTTTATGTTCTTGTATCTTTTGTCTCCTTGTCAGTTGTCTCTTCTCTTGTTGCTATTAATACCTCAGCCAAGTAGCAATATCTCTCGCTAGTCGTTTAAAAAGGCAGTTGTGTTAGTTTGTTACGCTGCATAACAAACTACCACAAAATTAAAGGCTACACATAACACAAATTTATTATCTCCTAGCTTCTCTGTGTCAGGGATCTGAGCATGGTTTAGCTGGGTCTTCTGCCAGGCTACAGAGCACCTACCAGGGCTGGGCTCTCATCTGGAGGCTCGCTTGGGAAAGTGTTCCCATCAGATCTTTTTAAGTTGTTAGAAGAATTCACTTCCTGTGCCTGTAGAACTCACGGTAGCTTGTCTCTTCAAAGCCAACAGGAAGGAAAACAAGTCTCTCAATTAAGTCTTGAGCAAGATAGAGTCCTATGTAACATAATCACAGGAATGACATCCTATCACCTTTGTTATATTCTGTTGGTTAGAAGCAAGTCACTGGTCCTCCCCAGACTGAAGGGGAAGGAATTATATGAGGTCATAAACACTCAGGAGGAGGGGATCATGGGGTTACCCTAGAACCTGTCAGCCATAGCAATACCAGTTAATCCACTAGGAATCAAATGCAAAGTTAGGATAATACAGCCATAATGAGAGGCCAGAAGAGTCCTTGTGAGTTAACTGTAACTACTTTTATGACTTCCATTTTATTTTTTTCTTTTAAGATTTTATTTATTAATTTGAGAGAAAGAGACACAGCAAGAGAGGGAACACAAGCGGGGGGAGTGGGAGAGGGAGAAGCAGATTTCCCGCTGAGCAGGGAGCCCGATGCGGGGCTCGATCCCAGGACCCTGGGAGCATGACCTGAGCTGAAGGCAGACACCTAATGACTGAGCCACCCAGGCGCCCCATGACTTCCATTTTAATTACTGTCTGAATCTTGAGCATGTTATGGACACCCTGGCTATTCGTTGTATGATTTTTAGCTATATGGATGAGTTCTCAAGCCGGAAATGGTGACTTTCAAGAAATACCACCACTAGCTCCTATTTTCTTTCTTCTCAAGATAGGTTGTAAAAATGCTGGCCAGTTCACTATCTCTGCTACATGAAAATAGCTTGTTACTGAGTAGGTTGAGTCTGTTTGTGTATGACTACTGCTCAGTTACTAAACACTGCCTAACCCACATGGTGGGTCAGGGCCAGGCATCTGCTATGGTGAAAGACCCAGAATTGTAAGCAAAGTGAAAGTGAGTATCTTCCTTCTCTTCTGACTCCTGGAAAACAGGAAGCTTAGCCTCTGAAGCCTTGAGCTGTTTGACTGCCTATAGAATACTTTGTAACTGCTAATTTTAAAAAAACCTACATGAAAGTTCTCTGTAGAAAACACCCGAACAATCCTAGATAACCTTGAACAAAATTTCTACTTCTTTCATTACACACACCAGTCTGGAACTTGTTTAAATTAGTTTCTTCTTCGAGGTTAAAAGGTCAGATCTTTGTGCCTTCTTTGGTACCATGAAGTAGAGATCACTGGCATCATTTTTAGTGTACCTCAAACTATTTTTTTAAAGAGGGGGAGGGGAGAGAGAAGAGGGGCAGCAGGGGAGAGACTCTTAATCAGGCTCGATGCCCAACACAGAGTCTGACGTGGGGCTCAGTCTCATGATCCTGAGATCATGACCTGAACCAAAAATGAGGGTCAGAAGTTCCACTGATTAAGCTACTTAGGCATCCCATGCATAACTATTTTAGACCAATTTAAACTCTTTTTCAGTAGTTATTCAGAAAACAGGAAATGTATGCAGCAAGTAGAATGACCTTTAGAATTCAATGGAAGAAAATCAAATGCTTGCCACTTCTACCAGCATCCATTACATTGAGGAATTATTCATTGGATGATGAATAATGTCTCCCCAACGAGGTAAGCATCACTGGGAACACAAGACAACAAGGGGAAGTTATTCTATGACTAAATCCTATCTGAAAAACAGTATCTCTTACTTTACATCACAATTAAATTGTTTTGCCCCCTAGTCAAGGTATTTAATTAGCTTGTTCTTGTTACTACTATGCAAAACATAACTCCGTAGTGCAAATTCAAAATAATAGCAAGATTCATAGCACAGGAATCCATTCAAAATAATAGAAAGATTCATAGCACAGGAATTCTTCAAACTGTAGCTAGAGCAATGAAATTATGCACAAAGTCAACCAATCTACAAATAAGGCAGGTTTATTCATTTTTGTATAATTTACTTAGTATTCTACATAAGTTATTGTGGTAGCATAACTATTTTAATAGTAATTGATTTTTCTTCATTCGTTTCACAAAATGCAGGGTCACCATGCATCCCAAGTGAGAGATTATCTGAGTTTGATGTTCAGGTTAAAAATCAAATATTTGATAGTAGATATGATCTAGCTTATTTTTTTCCTCCATGCACTCTTCCTCCAACTAACTCCATATGATGAGAACCTTCTATAAAAGCTAAGAAGGTAGAGTATGGAAAGGATTCAAGATCGACGTGTCTGGAAATGGTTTGCCTTTCCTGACCACTGGAAAGACTTACTTGGGTAAGAGGGCAGCATGTACCCCTACTTTAATTTTTTAAGTTTGGGGATCTTAGGGAAGAAAAGACATTGCCCACTTTGTCTCAGGAGAAAGGGATATAGTCTTCAGAGAAAAGTCCTCATGCCACCCTGGAGGCCAGAGTAGAAATGGTGGCATGATGTATGGATCTAGGAATCAAAGAGACTCCAAACTCTCATGTCCACACCCTGAATTCCAGTGTCCCTTGGATCTAGAGCAGCATCTAAAAGACCCTATGGATTCCAGAGGGTCTCAGGGGTTATTATAGAAAGAGGACATCATGGCCAAAATGGTCATCACTGATAATGCTTGGTTAATGCTTGGTGGACAGTTCTCACGTGAATTTGACAGATGAGGCTACTCCTTGGCGGGTAGTTAGTAGCAAGTATCCAGAGCTCGATCAGCACTGGAAGGAGATCTAAGCTGCATTTCCCTTCACCTCAAGTCTTATTTTGAGTGGCCACAAACTTCATCTATGCCAAGAACCAGTAAGATGAGTAAGATCCTGAGTAAGGAGCCAGATTACAACCACACACGTTTCCCCTCTTTTCTGTAGTGGCATGTGTATATGCTTCCCAGAGAATGGGGGTGAGGTGATGGGCACATACAACAGTCCTGGACCCAAATCACTAACTTGTACTAAATTCACCTTCTACATCAGGCCCAGTGGGGCAGAGGGTGGAATAATACACAAAATAAAATGAAATTTGATTACAAAAAGCAACCAAAGTCAACCCTGAGACAGAAGTTATCCTGTGCTAGTTCATAAAATACCCTGGATAACTATAATCAAATATATATTATAAAAATCACAAAATTCATAAAAGAAGGGGACTTCTGTGTTAAAATAGGAAGGATCACTTTTGATAGTAGGAGAAAGCCTCGAAGTGTTGTGTAAGCAGTTCAACATGAACCATGGAGTCAGGCTACTGTATTTGAAACCAGCTTCTACTGCATACCAAGGGTGTGACCTTGACAAGTTAGTTAACCAAAATGTGCCTCAGTTTCCCCATAAGGATTATCCTCATATTATCTGAAGTGTTTGCCACTTTGATTATTACATATATAACCCACTTAGTTAAATGTTTGCTGTTGCCATACTCATCACTGTCACCATCACCACTAGCTGCTCCAGAGTTCAAACAGTTCTCCTACATGTCCCTTACAATCCAGCATCAAGGAGAGGGTACCAGCATGGCGGCAGTTCCCCTTCTATCAAAGAGAACCACTGAGCCATGTTGGCATAGCCTTTGTTCTTTCTTTGGAGTTACACTCCTTGCACTCTGGGAAATAAAGATTTTTGCATCTATGTCCATTCCTCTTAGATTGAAACTTTACAGACCACATATAAACTAGGGATTTAGTTCCATGATCATCCTACCTAGTGTATCACTGTGGAAAAGACCACTGGCTTCTCACTCCAAAATTTATTCTCCCTTCCTCCTTAAATTAGGTACATAGTACATACTCTGCATAGTATGAAGACTGCATGACCCTGAATCCCCTGCCCCCAGGCAGGGCTCTGTGGCTTAGTTCATGCCAGTGAGCTATTCAGAGGATACAAATGGCAGCTTCTGGAAAAGCCCTTGGGAGCCAGATGGTATATATCTTTTCCTCCATTATCACCTTATTGTTTGTCCCTTCCTCCATTTTATTGCCCAGGATATGGGTGGCTGGAGCTCTGGGAGCCATTTTTGGATCACAAGGTGTCCTCAAGAATAACAGGCAGAAGCTAAGATGATTTAGGAGAAAATGGAATAAGCCTGGGTCCGTAGCACCTTAGTTCATAGTGGCCCTGAAATTTCCATCCTTGGAAAATTTCTTTCACATAGAAGAGAAACAAATGCTTATGCTTTTACCACCATTTGGGGATATTTCAGTTACATGCAGTGGGTCGAATATTAAGTGACATGATCTTTTAGTCAAATTCCTATTGGTGGCATAAATTTTGAGTTGCCAGGAAAGTAAGGCACTTGAAAAGCTAAGACCATTTTTTCTGCTTTTCGCATGATTTATATCAAATTGGAGTTTAGCACAGAATACCATCGTTTCAAGCAACTTCTTTAACAAAGCTTGGAAGGTATATTCTCCACACACTCACTTATTCATATAGTCGGGCTAATATGTAATGCATGAAGATCAATCGTCTCTGTAGAAACTCGGAACACTAACCAGCAATGGGTCATACCTTCAAAGCAATCTACTTAAATTGTACTTTCAGACTGGAGGCAAGCAGCCCTCTGAACACACATCCACTCAAAGCCATTAAAGGGCAATGGAGTGTGCAAAGCAATAACTCTACAAGGGAATCTAATTCAAACTAAAATAAAGTCCACCTGAAATTTAGTGTGTTCAGCAGCAACTTTGAACTTGCTTCATATATAATCAAGCCCAACCCTTAAAAAAAAAAAAAGCAAAATAAACTGCTATTTCTAAAGACTTTTCTATTAAAATGATGAGGTAGGGGCGCCTGGGTGGCTCAGTGGGTTAAAGCCTCTGCTTTCGGCTCAGGTCATGATCCCAGGGTCCTGGGATTGAGCCCCATGTCGGGGCTCGGTTGAGAGCCTGCTTCCTCCTCTCTCTCCTTGCTTGCCTACTTGTAATCCCTGTCTGTCAAATAAATAAATAAAATCTTTAAAAAAAATAAAATAAAATGATGAGGTATTCTAAAATGATACTCATAATCTAACTACTTTGCCATTACCCTGGTGACCTTCCCCCAAAACAAAAACATTTCAACAGTTAGAATTAAAGTGCTGATGGTCTAAACCAGAGAGTAAGGACTGCTTAACCCACATTTATATTCCCTGGTAGCTCCTAGACTAGTATGTTAAATATAGTAGGTGCTTAGTAAGTGGTTGTTGAGATGAATCTGCATTTTAAAAATGTGTATTACTTTCATCATTAAAGTGACAAATCAGTTTTGTGACCTTGAGAAAGTTACCTTTCTTTTTCATATCCTCATCTGTTAGAAGGGGATAGAACCCTCTTCCCAAGATTAATGAGGGATGTATGCAAAGTGCCTTAGGTAGCACTTTGTACAGAAAGTGCAGATAATAAATGATAGTTGGTATTCTCATTACTATTATTTGTATTGTCATCATGTCATTATTATTATTACTCTGCTTTAGATTCTGTTCTGCGTGCTAGACAAAGTATTGTGGAACATAGCCCTTGCTTAGAAGATTTCCAAGGCAGATGGTCTATAGGTACAAAAAAATAAATGGAGACACAAAGTTGGAGGGATGTTACAACCAATGGACAATGTTCTTGGGATGGGATCCAGGAATTCACTCCTAGTCTGAATTTGCTGACTGCCTTGTGCCCTGCTGTAGCTCTAGCCAAACTTCCATTTGCCTCCCTCCCCCCACCCCCGCTGTGGCTGTTCCATATTTTACCCACTGAGATTTCCGATTTCCTGCTTCTTTCCCCAGATTTGTACTAATATTCTCCTCTGGGCAGATATCATCCCTGCAGATTAAGATCCTGACAACAGAGTGCCCTGAGACCCCAGCCAAGGACTCTCCACACCTGCGTAAGGTCTGCTGGGCAGCCTAAGAAGGCAGGGCCCTGTCTGGTTCCAGAAGCAAAGATCATGAATTCTGTAGGAGTTTGGAGAGACAAGCCCCTCCTGAGAGCACATGAGCAAGTGAGACCTGAGTTGGTTACTGAAGAAAGGTATAGAGAAGAGGGAATAAGGATGTAGCAGGCGGAAGAGGCTCTATAAGCAAAGATCTGAGCTGATAATTGCACATGGGAACATAGCGAGGTCTCAGCAAGCTGCAGGGAAGACAATCTAAATGGAGTTGTCAGAAACAAGGTTAAAGTTAAGTAGGGACCACACTAAGGGGTTTTGGCATTTAACTGTGTTTGAGGAACTCAACTTTCCTGAAACATATAATTGGCTTTGACATACAAGTACTCATTACACGAAGGGCAAAGTGGGCCTTTTGGAATATTATGTTGGTAAAGGTACATGTAGAAGCCCAGGCAGACCGTGGGTATTTGTGGACAACTGGGAAGGAAGATGAATTTATTATAGGTAGGAAGCTCTGACTCTAGAAGCAGAGAACTGGTTCTGACATTAAAGATAATTGGAGTGGTAATCAAAAGATATCACCAAAAAGCAACTCCATGGAATTTGAAGTTTCTATTAAATATCTAATTTGAAACACTGTATTCTGGAGCTGCAAAGCCATCCAGAGTATATTTTATCCTAAAGGTCAGGAAAATGAGGTTCAGGAAGATATAGGTCTTGCCTCAAGTCTCACAGCCGATTGGAAATAAAGCCTCAACCCAACAACACAAACCCTCCTTGGGTTTTAGGCTCCATAAGTGACACTTTTACATCAAATCCCACATTTTTAGTTTGGGTAAAATTATATAATTGTAGATAAATGTCTTTTCATTTAGCAGAAGTTACATATGTACAATTAAGTAATATAAATGACAGATCTTTATTTTTTTAGCATTCCTTTTGCCCTTTGTCAATATCAAGTTGAAATCAAGATTAATAAAGACAAAGGAAAAAATGTGTTCCTTTCAAAACTTTTCATTGAGCAATAATGCTGTTATTTTTGAAGCTGAACAAAAACATGACCATGACCTTCTTCTTACTTAAAAGTTACTACTAACAAAGGTAAAATGGTATAGAGCATTTTAAAATCAATATTTAGAGACTATCTATTCACTAATATCATGCTAGTAAAGAATGTCCTTTTAATATTTTGTTTCAATTGGCTCACCCAATTATAATCTCAGTGTAAACACCTAAATTTCTACCTACTTTGAAATAGCACCTACTTAAAAAAAAAATGTCTATCCAATTACAAGATTATATAAACTCCGAGAGGATGGGAGGCATCAAGGGGTCATTTTGCTCCTGCCCACCGCCCAGAGTATTCTGTCATATTTTCTTAAATTCAAGTGACAGAATTTGGACTCTCTGTTATAGGATTCCATTAGGCTGTCCTCTGACCTCTCTGATTCTACTCAGCACCTCCCTACGCCTGCTGCCAGTGACCTTATCCAGCTGCTGGGAAAGTCGGCCACTGCCCCCCCTCCAGCTGCCTTCAACTACTGATGGACACTGGACATCACCTTCACGCACAAGCAGGTCATCAGTGGTCTGTTGGAGGCAGGCATTGCAACTCATCATACAGCCGGACAGTTTCAGCACTACCTTAGAAGCTGCTAAGGAACTCCTCTGAAAGTTGTCTTTTTTCATGAGCTGAATTAGCTCTTTTTGTTAAGGAAGCAATAAATTATTTTTTGGTGCCCAAGTGATTTTCTGAGGAGCAATTTATTTTTTTAAAAATTTTTTAAATTTATTTATTTGTCAGAGAGAGAGTGAGAGAGCGAGCAAGCACAGGCAGACAGAGTGGCAGGCAGAGGCAGAGGGAGAAGCAGGCTCCCTGCCGAGCAAGGAGCCTGATGTGGGACTCGATTTCAGGACGCTGGGATCATGACCTGAGCCGAAGGCAGCCGCTTAACCAACTGAGCCACCCAGGCGTCCCTGAGGAGCAATTTAAATCACAGTCCTTAGTTAGTCTGTGCTTATTAGCAAACTTCCAAAGTAAAGCAGCAAGGAATCAGCTGCTTGCATTTGTAACTGTTACTTAAGATATTCAATAGTCATTTCAAAGTACTCTGGCTTACTTTAGGATAACTGGGAGTGGACCCTATCTCAGGAATTTGAACACTCATTTAAAGGAACAATGTTGGTGTGAATTAGGAAGAATTTCTTTAATACCAAAATTTCACTAGTACGACAGTTTCTTTGGGAAGGATCTCACAGTGTGAAACCTGAAAATGTACTCGAACAGAGTCCTCAAATTCACACGTTATTTATATATTTCTAACTAATGTTAATTTTTTTAAACAGAATTATATGTATATACATATTTTTTTTATTTGAGAGGTTGTTTGGCCTTAAAAATCTGCTTGAATGAGAGTTGGGATTTATAATGCTTCACATTTTATTAGTTCCCATGTCTTTTAGATAATTAATCTTCATATCAATTTGTTGTTTGGAGTAAATGACAGAATCCTAGCAAATGGTGGTTATCTCATAAACAACAGATAGGAACTGTATAAGCTGTAAGGAAATTAGAAATTGAAAATTGAAAAAGAAAAAACACCCCCCCCCAAGGATAATGGTTTTTTTTTTTTTTTTTTCAGTTAATTCCAAAGGTCAAGTGTAAGAAGTAGTCTCTCTCCTTAAATACTGAGATTCATCATCCTGACATTATTTACTAGAGCTGCAGTTCATGAACTGATAGGAGGCCCCATGATCTCGTATTCTGTTGTCATACATTTGACTACTCCTTAATTATATGGTGAGGCAAAAATGTGAATTGTGTATATACTAAATCTTGGGCACTGAGCTTTGTCACGTTATGTTTCAATGATTTGCCAGTTCAACCACTGCTAATAAAAACAGCATTTTGTGCTGATTTTGGCTAGACATTTTCCTGAAGGTTTTATTATGCATGTATTTAAAAATATTCCAATCATAAAAAGTGCAGGGAATAATAAAATAAACTTTTTTTGCAACCACTAGCCATTTAAATATATATTAACATCTTACCATGATCGTTTTTGAAAAATACAATATTACAGATATGGTTAAAGTGTACCATGCACAGGGCCCCAACCTGATCTCTTTCTTTTCTGCCTATGCAGAGAGTAACCAACATTACAAAGCTGGAGCAAATTTTTCCCACCCTTGGTTTATACATCATCATTTTCTCTAAACATTATCTAATAAATATTTATGTGATACTAAAATTAATATAAATTGTACATTATAACGTAGTATAGTTTTCCCCTCAACATTATATTTTTGAGATTGATCCAATGCATATAGATCTAGTTATTTATTTTAACTGCTTCTAGAGCATCTTATTTTATGACTAAACCACCAATAGCTCATCCACTTACCTTCTAATGAATATTTAAGGTTTTCTTTCAGTTGTAGGCTGAAACATTCAATACTTCATTGAACATCTGTGCAACTGTTTCTCTAGGGTAGGTTTCTAAAGGGAAATTGGTATGATTTTGGCCATGCTTATACTCAACTTTATAGACATCAGAAAGTTGCTCCTCAAAGTAGCTCTATCAATTTGTACCCCAACAGCAAGACAGGAGTTTCTTACTACCTTTCTTCCTCGGGGATATTGCCTTGGTTAGTTCTTTTAATTTTTTGCCAATACGATGGGTACTGAATGCTGTTGTTTTAATTTATAAATCCCTGATGACTACTAACATTGAAAATAGATTGTTAATGAGTATTAGCATGCCACTGATAAACTGTTCACCTTTGAGTTATTTTACATCTTTTTCAGACTTTTGTTCGTATACTTTTATTACAATTATGAGCGGTATCTTTCAAAAATTAACATTTCCAACTGGTCAACACTACTGCCAAATGGAGCTGTTATTGCCCTATCTCAAGTCATTCTGAGAAATTTGTATAAACTCCTTACAGAAAGGTGCCTGATGCATATTTGGTCTTCTCCAAGCTTCCTCTGCCTTCACAGAAGTGTAGAAATGATGTAGACTACTTGTTCAGAATACCAAATAATCAGAAAATGTGAAGTTATATAAAATATTCATATGCTGAAGTTACAGTATTTTTTTCCAATAGTTCATGACCAGTAGAGTCAGAATGCATTAGCTAAGTCTTGCAAACGCAGGCAAATAAAATATTTAAAACCCTCACAGGGTGACATATTATATATACTTTGTAGGGTGTTCTGATTTTTTTCTCAGTGATATCATATTATATAACTTGAAACGGCAAATGTACTAGAAACCAAATCTAGTCTTCCTGTCTCAGTATATCTTCCCATGGGATAGCCAATTCAGGTTACACCCATAAGGATGTCACAAAAATCACAGACTGAATGGGAATGCACTTCCACTTTTAAAACATCTGTCTCCTTCAATATCACCACGCATTTCTTCTCTGCATAAAATCAGTTAAGAACAAAAAATGCACTAGTCGCTAATCAATAAGGCTTTATGAAGCTGTGTGCCACTTTGAGTGTTGTGTGTTTGCAATGAAAAGTTAATTCCTGCTTCTCCTTATTCCACAAGCACTGAGGGGAGACAGGTAGATCCAACTGCAGTCTTAGGAAAAGTCCAGAGGGTGTGGAATCAGGGCAGGTGGGAAGACACTAGTGAGAGATCAACAATTTTTTTAATCTGTTTTAAAAACATTTAATTGCTCACATTCAGTAACTTAAATGCTATTGACACAGGGCTACTTCCTTGTGTTTATGTACACTAAATGCTCAAAAAATTGTAGCCGGGTTAGAAGTACAATTAAGCAATGAAGTTATTATCTTCAGATGTTAGCAGTTAAATTCCACTGTTTCCTCTCCCTTGGCAGGTTGGGGAGGAGGTTGGTGAACACCTTGAGAACATATGGGAATGGTTATATTACGTTTTATGTAAGTGTTTATGTGTTGGTTGAACTCATTTTTCAGTTCATAGAAATAATACTTGTCCCCACCAGTTCCCTCATCTCAACTGAGGAAGAAAAAAATAATTTACTTTAAAGCAGAACCATTTTTAATCAATTGGATTTTTTATTTCAGTTGAGCTTCAGAGAATTACTGACTTGACCTTAAAAACAAACTCCCTTTTCACACATGATTATGAAAAAATGGGCCTTTCTGAAGGTCCCCCTCCTGAAAGCTCACCTCTATTTTCCCAGTCATTAAAGGAACACTCTACCCTCGATTGAAATAACTTATGATTTATTTTATAATAAACTATTATTAAATAAGAAATCATTTAAATGCCTTTCATTTTGTACAAAGGTACAGGAGTGGCTTAAAAAAACAGCTTGGTGAACCACAAGTCTGCAGGCAAGTGAGGTTTGCACTAAATTACCTACTGAAGGAAATCTCACTCTGTAGTGAATTTCATGTTAATTATCATCTTAATTTTGTATCCAGCTGACAACCAAAGCCAACAGGGCCTGTTTCTCGACTATTCTAATACTGAATAATGGCCTTTGACAAACATCCTATTTTGGCAAACAATGCAAATCACATACATACAGTTTCGGACAAGGAATAGAAGTTTCTAGATTCTAGACAAACAGCTCCCTTACTCTGCTTTTCAAAGTGTGGACAATGGAATTAGCCCCTGGAGAGAAAGTTTCTAGTAGGAAACTAGAAAGTTTTCCTAATGCAATGTAGAAGACAATTTGTGCCACAAGGTCTTGGTTGAGGAAGTGTCACTTTAAGGTCAACAATGACCAAAATAAGGTTTTAGGTAAAAGAGTTTTCCACAAGTCTGTTAAGTCAGGCTGTTATGGTTTTCAAAAATTATTTGAAAGAATAAAAGAAAGAGCATGAGAGAAGAAAAATTAAAGACTTAAAATGAGGATAGCAATAATTTTACCCAACAGTGTGAGAAGGTGTTTCTTACACTTAATGCCACTTCTGCCCAAAATGTTATACATACTGGGGGTAAATTTGTTACTTCCACAACTATAAATTTTCAATCCTCCTGCCTTCATATTCTTTATTATAAACTTATACACTGGCTTGAAAGAACATCATGGAAGATAATCCCAAATGTTCCTTCATCACTTCATTAAAAACTGAAGTCATTCATGGGGCGCCTGGGTGGCTCAGTGGGTTAAGCCTCTGCCTTCAGCTCAGGTCATGGTCCCAGGGTCCTGGGATCAAGCCCCACATCGGGCTCTCTGCTCCACGGAGAGCCTGCTTCCTCCTCTCTCTTCCTGCCTGCCTCTCTGCCTACTTGTAATCTCTGTCTGTCAAATAAATAAATAAAATATTAAAAAAAAACTGAAGTCATTCATGCAATTAATAAAAATACTTTGCAGTTAGAAGGATTTTCACATTTTTAAAAAAGATTTTATTTATTATTTATTTGAGAGCAAGAGGGAGAGAGCAGGGGGAGGGGCCAGACAAGCAGATTCCGTGTGGAGCAGAGCCTGACACAGGGCTCAATCCCAGACCCTGAGACCATGACCTGAGCCAAAATCAAGAGTTGGACGATTAACCGACTGAGCCATCCAGGAGCCCCAGATTTTCACATGTATAAGGCCCTTCTCGTGCATATTTGCCTCAGTGTGGATCCCAACCTCAAGGAGCAGAGCTGCTAATCCAGTAGAAGGAGTGAATATGACTACCACTGGGCTACTAATGATGAGTCGCTTGTAAGCAGATAGAAATGGACAGATTATGCTCAACCATTGGGAAGTGGTTTTTGTGACCTATACCAGGAAGTTTTCTCATTGATGATTCTCCCATTCCGCTTCAGAGCCTCCTCACAATGTAGCAGAGATTCATACATCTGGGCCACAAAAGGAGTTTCAGAAATAATACTTGTCCCCACCAGTTCCCCCATCTACAATGCTACAAGTAACAATTCATGTTTGAACTCTTCCCCTTAGACAAACACAGAGAGTGGTGATTCATCTTTTAATGCTTCTTCAGAAAAATAAAGTCATACTTTAAAAGATTTATATCCTAGGGGCCAAAAGAAGTCCTCAAATAGACATACCTTCCAAAGAAATTGATAGAATCTCACAAATTTATTAGGAAACTGGGTTGGCTTCTGGTATTCAGGAAGCTTTGATCTTTTCTCTTCCTTCCCATTTTCTTGTACAACCCCACTTCTATTTATGCTGGTAGGTAATTCCTCTTTCAGGTTAAATGCTTCCACCCTCTCCATTCTTACAATGTCAGTGGGTTTGAGAAAACTCTGGGGCATGAACAGTTTTTATTACAATGCAAATCAAGGTAATAGTATGTAACAAAACATTGGCAACACCCTTCAATGCTTGCCAAGTGACAAAAGTTGTATTTCGTGGCACCACTATCACAGTTCCATTATGTTCATAATTAGTTAATATTATTCAATTTCCTTTATGATGTAAATTATGTAATAATTAGACTTGCTTCTGAGGTCTGTCCATGGTATCCACAGAGCAATACTTACTTGAGCTTTTCATAGACCCAATCCGAAGTGAGCTAACATATTTCAGATATTGCATAACATCAAGTGGGACAAAATTTAAAGATAATTATGAGATAATATTCTGAGAAAGAAGTAATAAAACTTAGGTGGGAACGTGTGTACCATAGCAGATCACACAAAAAAAGCCTTAAGCAAACAATAAAAGTTTAAAAGGCCAGCTCTGCATTTTCTGAGTTTACTGAGAAATATATATATATATATATATATATATATATATACACATATATATGTGTATATATATATATATACCTTATGAAAATTAATTATAGTACCCTTGGGAATCTTTACCACTCTTCCTTCCCATGCTGGGGCACAAGCTTTGAGAAGAATGTGAACGTCTGTCATAGAGAAGATGGAAATGACAGAAACAGTAAGTGGTGGCCACAAGTGGCCACCAAGAAAACGGATTTATTCAGTAACTAGAAGAGAAGTTTATGAGATAAATGTGCCCAAAACGCCCTCTTGAGAGAGGCTGTAGGAGGTGGTATAGAGGAGGTAGAAAAAAAGCCACTTGTGTGTTTGCTTTGGACATGTTCTTTCTTTCTTCTTTTGTTCTTTCTTTCTTTACTTTCTTTCTTTCTTTTTTTAAAGACTTATTTGTTTATTTATTTGTCAGGGAGACACAGAGAGCGCACAAGCAGGGGGAGCAGCAGGCAGAGGGAGAAGCAGTCTCCCAGCAAGCAAGGAGCCCAATGTGGGATTTGATCCCAGGACCCTGAGATCATGACCTGAGCCGAAGGCAGATGCTCAACCAACTGAGCCCCCCAGGCACCCTCCTAAGTCATTATATTCTGACTGCAAAGGAAATCCACTGGGCTCCTCTAATTCCAGCATGAGCGCTTCCGAGCACAAGGTCACCACCCTGAAGACCCACACTTAAAACTTTCAGAAGTTCTTTCCGATTCTCACAATAAAGCACAGATAACAAATTACAGCTCTATTTCCAAGTAGAGAGGATCCTGGCTCTTGACATCTCCAGTCAACTATGCTACTTGTTTTCATTTCAGAGCTCATTATGGAGACTTCCAATTTTTTGTTTGCTTGTTTTTTTCAAAACCACCACCAGAGAAACAAACTTTCATAAAATAAATATGACTAACACTTTGAAGTAAAAATAGCCACAAAGAAACCAGGATGGGAAGATGGTGGAATTTCCATTGACCCATCAAACAATTTATATATAAATCTTCTTTTTCCTTCTTCACTCATTTAAATTACTACCATTTCTTGTTCAGACTCACGGCAAAACATCAGTGATTTTCATGTGAATCCTTCGCAGGCTGCCCCAGACAAACTTAAATGCTGGACTGAAAGGTTTGCAGCTAGCCAGACCCAGGAAGGGGTAGAAAGCTGCCCCCACAGTCTGTCCACTGAGCTCTCACTTTGCTTCCCTTTCCTCATGGATATGAGAAAATACCATTCAAACCTCTTCACATTTGCTAAAACCAACCACCACCGCAAGTCAGAATCGCCAAATGAACTTCAGTGTTTCTAAGAATAAATAAAAGAGACACTCTACCAGGTCTTCAGTTTTGTGACTATTCAAGAGGTCAGACAGGAAATCTTCATGAAGGCTCTCTCGCCGAATTAGCGTAAATTCCCTCAGGAAAACAGCCCCTTGGCTTTGGTCTCCGCATACCTAGGGAGATAAGATAGCCAATTAAGCCTTCAGACAGAGCCTGGAGGAAGGGGACACTGAGGAAATAATGTCTCTGAGTTGAAGAAACTTCTTGGATGCATTTCAAGTCCGATTAGAGCAATCAAAAACAACGCATGCAAATACATATTAATGTGAGAGCCACTAGAATGTTCTGGCATGTGGTTCCTTGGATGGACGCCAGGGAAGTCCGCTGCTAAGTTGGCACCTCTTTATTGACTGCCAAATTCAGAGATCGTAAGTTATCTTTGAGGCCAGGTCAAGGGTAGATTTATTCTATTGGACTAACCCTATGTATATGCCACCCATGTATCTTGGACCCACAGGGATCAATCCCTATTTCCATGGATATGAGCATCTAGGTGAATCCTGCTGTCCTGTTAACTATCTACCAGATAAGAAGAAGCTGGCCTGAGCCCACAACTGACTTCCTGAGTTATTCAAGTACTTTAGAACCAGATGCAATTCAGCTACTCTGGAAGGAGGCACTGGAGAACTTTTATCTAGAGCTTATCACATACCAGGTTCTTTACCCTAGTTATCTTGCAGCAGCCCCAGGAGGTGTCTGTTATTTGCCACACTTTACAAATTAGGAACTGGAGGCAAAGAGGTTTCAGGTATTTGGCAAGTTAGTAAGTGTTGAAATGAGGACTCAAATATGAGTCTGACTCTAAAACTCCCTTCTTTTCATTATCACATTGTGCTACTGAGGTCCTCAAACCTCTGGGGGAGGACACATAGTTAAGTACAACTCCCATAAGGCAAGGGGCTGTGGATTCACCCAGGCTTCCCATTACTTCTCCAAACCTGTTTACCTACACATTACAAGACAGGACTTATATCAACATGACTGGGTTGCTGAGAAGACAGGAGATACACGGAAATACACTTATTACATTAAATACATTTAATACATGGAAAGCATTTAGTACAGTGACTGACCTAGAGGAAGCAATCAACAGACAAAAGCACATTCTCCTCAAGGAACAATTAAAAATTTCAGCTTTTAACAGACATGAAATTCTTTGACCATATTTATAATGTCTGTAATGGATATTGTAAATGGGTATTGCGTTATCTTCATGCTAGTATAACATTTAATTTTTATGCATTTTAAATTGCACACCTTTTTATGGTATTGGTAATATCATTAGGAATATGTGGCTGCTCATATTATTAATTTATGCCTTCTTTAATGTCTGTAATAATTCATAATAAATTCAAATAATTTTAATCCTTAAACTCATTGGAAAGGAATAGAATTTTCTGTAATTTATATGTAAATGGATTCTGTTATACAGCATAGTCAGTATCACTGGGGTAGACAGAGTCTTGGGCCCTCCAGCTCCCTAGTATCCTATCTGTGAATATATTGCTTAACATGGCAAAGGGACTTGGCAGATGTAATTAAGTTTACTTATTAGCTGACTTCAAAATAGGGTTAGTATCCCGGATTATCCAAGTGGGCCCAGTGTAATCATAGGAGGCCTTAAAAACAACGTTCTCTGAGCTGAGGGCAGGAGAGAAAGTCAAAAAGATTCAAAGTAGGACAAGGACTTGACCTGCGATTTTTGACTTGAAGATCAAGGCAGGAGGCACATGGGAAGTATGAGAGGAAAATGTGTTCTCCCAACAATGGAGAGCTTGGAAGAGGACCTTTGCCCCAGAGAACTACATCTTTGCCAATATTTTGATTTTAGCCCAGTGAGACTCTGACTGGAGAATCTAGCCATGGCTGCCAGACTTCTGACCTACAGAAACTGTGAGATAACACTTGTGTCTTGTTTTCAGCCATTAAATCTGTGGTAATTTGTTATGGCAGCAATCGAAAATTGATATAATCATCAAGAGGCAGGGTCGATGAGAGGTTATCTTGTCTCCTTGCCTACACTGTTTTGTAAGAATTAGCCAGTACTGAATAAGCAGAGGTAGAATTGCAGGTAATTCTTGGAAATGGATCCTTCCGGGTAACCTAACTTATTCCTGTTACACTTAAAATTAAACTTCTCATTTCTTTTCTTATCAGGGTCAATCGTTCCTGGAGTCTGTAGTTACATACACTTCAAAACCTGTCTTGACCCTGTAACTTCCCCCAACAGAAGCTTTCGGGGATTCTCCACTTCTGGTTGTGCGCATTCCAAATTCACCACCCTGTGTTCAAGGACTCCTCACAGCCATCAAGTTCCAGATAAAGAGTAGCCACACTTGTGCAGCTTTTTTCTCAAAAAGATCATAACCTGAGTTTAAAGTGACCTAGAATTGATGTGTTTTCGTGGCACTCTTTGCAAAAGGACAAATGTATGCTGATCGTTACTGAAGTTTCATCAATCATTTCTCCAGCAATCTTAGGCTCTTTTTAATTCTAACTCCGTTATTCAAAATGGTGGCCAACTTGTCGGGCAATGTCATAGTCTTTAAAAGCTAAAAATCTGAAGAGACTAATCAACTTCTGTGCATTTTCTTTGGGAGAAATTTATGCCCATGAAAAACAGGTTTCTTTTGTTAAACTGATAAAAGAAAGAGACAAATGACTCAAATATGCTCCAAAAGAGAAAGTGAGATTCAAATACAAAGAATGAAGATGCAATGCTACAAAAAGGAAGGATAATCAGCAAATACTTAGTTCATTTGGTTTAGGCTTTAATTCTCAATCATAGCTGTGTATTTGATTTAGAAAGCATTTCTGCCTGTTTGTATTTCCCAAGAATGTTGACATTTATAAAACTCACAACTCTTACCAAGATGCTCAACTTCCCTAATACTTTGATGTGATACTAAGGCAGAAGGTCTTAATTAAACTAAAATTCAATTTAATATTGAGAACAGATAAGAACATACAAGTTAGAGGAATGTAATTATAACCACTTTCTCCCTATAGATATCCTGTGCTTATGTTTCTAATTTAATTTCTATTCATGAACAATATTACTAATTAGGCAATTTAAAGTACCCAAATTAATTTGATCATTATTAAGTTAGTTTTGAATATCTGTATCTATCAAACCATGGATAATAATTTTTATAGTCTGTGTGTTTTAGAAATACTGTTACAATGAAGGAGATATATAAATATATAAAGATATATAAATATGTAAATCTTAGACTTCTTTTTCAAACTGATTTTCAAAATGATTACTTAAATCCAAAGTATTGAGGCACCTGGGTGGCTCAGTCATTAATTGTCTGCTTTCAGCTCAGGTCATGATCCCAGGTTCCTGTGATCGAGCCCTGAATCAGGTTCCCTGCACAGCAGGAAGCCTGCTTCTCTCTCTCCCACTCCCCTTGCTTGTGTTTCCCCCCTCACTGTGTCTCTCTCTGTCAAAGAAAAAAAATAAAATCTTTAAATCGACCAATCAATCAGTCAATCCATCCAAAGTAGTATCTTTTATTCATTTGGGTTTTTTTTTTCAGTTATTCATATGTACACATATTTACTCAAGTACTACCAAGTTCCAGGAGCTGTATTATTGGATATAGTTCTTCCTTTCAGGGCACTGTCTCATGCGTACATGGATGTGACAGAGTCTACTAGATGCTCACCAAAAGCTATCGTCTTTTCATCATCACTGGTACACCTAAAGCCCATTTTCTAGCCTC